>JBBBDQ010000262.1:1887500-1962500 GCA_037127315.1 Ascarosepion bandense
GTCGTACTTTAGCTTTAATTTCAGTTGAAAATAAAGACAAAAATTCTCTAACATTTGGATAATTTGTCTTTATTTTCAACTAAAATTAAAGCCAAAATACTACGTTTAGAACGGCTCATAATTAAACATAATAGACATTCATAGTCTCTTATATTTAACAGTATATGTTTAGAAAATTATTTGCTACCTCGATATACTATATATATATATATATATTGTTATATACCGCAGACAGATCTGCTACGCTGTATCACAGCTCATCAATTGCTACCTAACCCAGGTTCGAAACCCGACCGAATTGGCGTCAGTCGGCGACTCGACCCCTGGGCCACGGGGCGTTCGGTAGAAGAAAGTAGTCTTTTTAGCGCATATCATATTATGCATATCATATTACACACACACACACACACACACACACACACATATATATATATATATATATATATATATATATATATATATAAACATTGAAATTTTGTTATTACAATGGTTTATAAAAGCATTATATCACTACACAAAAATTCATATTTCAGAACAATACTGTTTTTCTTCAAGTGATATTTTAAAATAAATGGTGAAAAGGATTTATTTAGAAAATATGAGATGAATTCATGGTTATTTAAAAAATTAAGGGACGGTAGTTGAAGAAAGTTAAACAGTGTGCCTGTGGGTGTGTCAATATTGCTCAATCAAAATTGAGAATTACTTTAAACTATGGAGTTGAAAATTTGGGTCGCGTAAGGTTACAAAGAAGCATAATGTCAAGACATGACACTTTTTAATTTTGTCTGGGTAAGAAGATAAATACTGGGACTATTCATTATCTAAATGGGTAGACAATTTTTAGCAAGTTGGATTTTTTTTTAAATTTAATTTTGTACTACCTCATCAGTTAAAGGGGCTGGATTTTTTCGGTTAGAATTAGAATTATGGTATACTAAAGTATATTAGAGTTAAGACAACCAAATAAGTACTGTGTGGGTCATTTATTTTAGTAAATAAATTTTAAGTAATATTAGAGCATAAGTTATACATTAGCAATTGTAATTGATTAAATTTTAGAGAAAAATATTTTCAATGTTTACAAAAAACCGTTAATTCGTCCCTACGATTCAGCAGCACTTTAATTTTAGGGAACCTTGTAATTTGCAGTTTTTCATAGCACATAAGACAGGGCTTACCGCCATATCACGTCGAATACACCAGTTCTCGCTTGATCACCGAAGTTAAGCAACGTTGAGCCTGGTAAGTACTTAGATGGGTGACCGCTCGGGAATACCAGGTGTTGTAAGCGTTTAGTGACGGATGTGCGTCGTGGTGCAGTGGATATCGACTCGGAAAGAGAAATCGGTGAGCCGAGTTCGAATTCCATTTGAATACCCTGTATTCACTTAAGCACTGATACCCTTGGGAAAGGTATTAATCCGTCCCTTCCCTCCAGTCATGGGTTAAATAACAGGGTAGGACTTGGGGACCCTGCCCTTAAAAATGAATCTTGATACTCGAAAAAGAAAAAAGTATTACTAAACACAAAACTTATATAAAAACAACAATAAATTGTTGAAAGAAAATGGTATTACCAACAATAAATAAATAAAATTTAGTTGGCAATAAATGACCCGCCGAGGTTGATATGCCATAAAACAAAAACAACCAACCAACCAACCAACCAACATAAGGCAGATATCATAAAATGATTTATAGAAATTTTTTTTTTTTTCCAGAATTTTCCATTTTACTTTTGGGATTCTATTTGTATCTTAGCTGCCAAAATACGCAGAAACGGATGTCTGGTTTCGGTACGTGTTATTTTTTTAAGGAAGTTAAATGCAAATACTACCCCTGCTTAAAATTGTTCTTAGTAGATGCGATGTAAACTTTTCTAATAGTTGAGTTTTCATTTGATGATATAGTCAATTAGTAAACAATAGACATTCTCCAGTGGGCAATTGTTATGAATTCGGCAATTACATAAATTTGTATTATCGATATTTTCATTATTTGGATAATTATTGTTACTTTGGTTTACGTACTGATTTAAGATTTTATTATTATGATTTTTAATAATTTTTTCTAGATTATTTCTACAACTATAACTTAATTTAAGGGAATTTTTATTAAAAACTTTGCTTAGTGGGTTATTATTAGGGAAATGTCTCTTAATTAAATTGAGGAACTTCAGCCCTAACTTAGTGATAACCATTTCGTTAAAAGGAGATGTATACTAAATAATTTTCTATTTCTGTTTTTCCTGTTATAATCATATTTTTTATATATTTGATATCATGGTTTTTATAGCCACTATTCCCTAGGGCATTATAAAAATCGTTATGTTTATAAAATACGCCTTCACTAGAAGAGCTTTTAGTAATTCTATATTCTATATTCATGAGTACATGTTCGTTTATACTTGGGATGGAGATTAGACTTTAGGAGGATCTATAATAGATATTCGTTAGGATTTATTTATAGTTGATATGGATCATTTAATAAGTTCAATGTTACATGAAGGAAGTTTACTAAAATGTGTGTAGTGTATTTCTTCCTATCCCATGCTGGAAGGACGTGACACAAGGCCAGTTTAATGTGTGGTTCCAGAGCGTAGGTTGCACTGGAATCGGTACTACAATCGAATCTCTCCCTGATCTTTAGTATAATGAGGGAAGAACTGCTACGGGCAGTGGTTCCCCGGAACCGAGCATCTCTCAATATTTTAGTTGCGCTCTGCCCGAAGACAACTGACTTAAATTTTGTCCGAAGAGAAAAGCTCAATTGAGAGATTATTTTAATTTGAGACCTCGGTCACTAGAATTAGTGAAAAGAATTAATTGAGAAAAAGTTTAATACTTATTCATTTATTCATTATCTATTAATCAAGTACTAACGCTGTATCATTACTATCTCCACACATACACACACACTTGTATGGGCCTCGGTAAAGTTTATCAAATTGGCCTTGTGCCAAACACAACCGAATTCCCCAGAATTTAAAATATCAGTAAGTTGAAGGTTGGATGTTGAAATGTGGAAAGATAAAATATTTCATCTTGTGTGTTAAAATAAAAATTTTATTAACTCAACAGAAATAACGAATTTGTAAAATAAGTGAAAATGTATTCACTGAACAGAATAACATAAATGCGTTAGAAAAAATGTTCAAATAGAAAATGCATGTAGTTAAATGTTCCACCGAATTCAGTTGATGGTAGCAGAAGGTGTGTATATAAAAAGTTAAAAAAGTTACTTATAAAAGTCTGTGTTATTTTCCTTTTTATGTCCGGTTAAAGAGTGAAAAGGAAAGTCAAACAATAAAGATTGTACTTATCGGAGTCAGTTGAAGTATCTTCTTCTTGTTGTTTTCTTTGACGGTATGTGGGTGAAGACGAAGAGAGGAAAATTGGAAGGAGAGGAAAAATGAATATGTGACACGCCCTTGCGTCCGGGTTGGCAAATTGAAGTTTCTTCTTTACATTGATGTAGTCCGTCACATTACTGCTCCCATTTCGGACTGACTGATTTGGCAAGTCAAGAGACGTGGTTATGTAGTGGAATCTAGACATATGACCGGCTCGAAACCGCATACCCATTTTCTAGGTGTTAAGAAAAATTGACCGGAGTCATAGATCAATTCGCTATTTCCTATCCAATCAGAAGTCAGCATCTTAATTTTCACACCGACTTTCGAAATTTGCCTTGGTCTACGTTTTTCCAAAATGTTTTCAGTCGTTCTGATCCATTTTTGCGGGTGTGCAATTTTACTTTTTGTGTTTTAGATAATTGTTGGATGATACAGGATTTGTATCTTATACACTTATATGTGTCCTGTGATAAGACTTCGCAGCAATATTAAGAGGATCATGCGGCACACTAGTGGCACACTATCGAGCCGCGACACATCGGCACAGCTCTAATCTGTCTCTATAAAGGAGTTAATGGCCGAATCTCTTATTTTCCGAAAGTAAGATTTAGTTGTTCAGCGACTCTTCTTGCACATTCAGTACACAAGAATACTGGTTAAGATCCACAAGCCCTTTTCTTTTTGCGACATTAACACAATCGGTCTCACTTGTATTTTGCCATGTACGAAACTGAGTCAAGTGTCTAGTGTCTACACGCAAAGTATTCTTCTTTCGTAAAATATTTTTATTCTTGGGAAATGTACACAGTAAAGAAAGAAAACAAATAGCATCCTCACATATCAAGATGTGTGAGTAAATGTCAAATAAATAGAAACTGAATAAATAAATAAATAAATAAGTAAATAAATATATATCAGGAATAAGACACATACGCACACATATAGTAATAGTAAGATATAATGTAATAACACTCTAGAGTTCGTAGCATTTATTTTTTAACAGTGCTCGATACGTATTAGATCAATATTCGTGGTGATATTTTATTATAGGACTTAATAATAAAAAACGTTTTTTCTCCACACAAGTGCTGTTGTGTTTCAGTGCTATATCTAGCACCTCATCAGGCAACATATATATATATATATATATATATATATATATGAAGCTTCTATAGAACAGAAATTGCTGCCCAAATAAACAATATATTTATTTTACTCGCCCGATCGACTCAGTCGATTAAAAACTTAATTGTGTGGTTTAAGTTTATTGCTTTACTCGCCCGCAGTCGATTAAAAATCTTGCAACGAAAAAAAAAAAAGAAATCTGATTCCTTTTACAACCCAAAATTACGCCATTGAAGATTCACAAGTTACTTAGAATGAGCTACACTGACCTTTTATCTCACGGTCAGTGTAAACATTCGTTTAATTAACGCTTCTAGAGTGGATCCAAAATGTCTCTGTTGCCCAATTTAAAGACACTCACATATTTTAGAAACTTTATCCTTGACTCCCCGTTTACAAAAAGTAAAACCGAACATTTTAAAGAAATAAATAAAATATGCATACTTCTTTCAACCACGCACCGAAAAACAAATTATACAAATAAGTAATGTTTTATAGAAAATCGTTGAGAAAATCAGATTTGTTATTTATTTATCATCTATGAGATAGAGGTTGTAGTCAAACAGAAGAAAGAAACTACGAATTTAGGTACCTTCACTCAATTGCAAAAAAAAACAAAACAAAAAAAAACAGCATATCATGGTGTTAAAAGGGCTTAAACGTAATAAAATTAAATTTTTATCATCAAAACGTTCATGCTACTATTAAGAGGAAAGATCAAATTTTGTTGTTATTTTTTTTTAAATTTTTTAAATCCTTTCTAACACGATGGAAATTTTAATTAAAATTTCATTTTTTTTTCAAATCTCAAAGGCTATATATATATATATATATATATATATATATATATTGTAATTTTGTTATTTTGTTATAACACTGGTTTATAAAATGATTATATCACTACCCGAAAATGTTCTTGTTTCAGAACAATAATGCTTTTATAAACCCTCGTAATAACAAAATTACAATATTAAGTTCTACTTTGTATTGAGTACTCTTTATAAAAATAAAAGCATGACAAATGGGTTTTAATCTATCTGCTCTTTAACTTCCTTATAATATATATATATATATATATATATATATATATATATATATAGATTGATAACTTGATTGATTGATTAACTGGACGTCATTCTGGGGATAGTGCAGAGGATTCGGAAAGAGTTGGATTATATATCCAGTCAACATGATGGTGTTTAGAGTGATGTCTACTTTATGCTAACTTTCATCTACCCACAGCGTCTTAGACAGCACGGAGACCCACATCAAGTGCTTTGAGGAGGTACTGCTGCCTTGAGTCAAGGGAATGGCTGCTGGAAGACTTTTTCTAGCAATAGGACTCTCCCACACAAGCAGGAGAACCCACCTAACTCCCCAGACTGCAATCGTCTTGATTTTTACATGTGGGTCGAAAAACTAACAAAATTGTTTCTAACACCAAAAATGAACTGAAGGCAAAGATTATGGCAGCATTCACCAACTTAAACAAGGCGTCCGCCAAGAAGGGTTGCAGAAGATTCCGAAGTCGTGTAGATGTTGTGGTCGAAGTCAATGGCGATTTTATGGAATAAATTTACTCTTTAGTATTCCAAGATAGTTTGCGTAATTCTGGTAAATATATGTTAAAATGAGATGTTAGTCTTATTTTTATTTCTACGTAATTTAGATGTGAGTCGTGGTGCAGTGGATATCGGCTCGGAACGAAAAATCGGGAAGCCGATTTCGAATTCCACTCGTATTCCTTGCATTCACTTACGCGCAAATACCCTTGGGAAAGGTATTAATCTGTCTCTTCCCTCCAATTATGGGTTAAATAATAGGACAGATTGGGTTCTGTAGCCTTGGTCGGCAACCAGTCTACTACAGAAAGCAATGGCAACCTACTGCGGGATAATCTTCTGCACAGTCAATCATGTCTCTTTCGAGACATAATCGCCCAAGCGTGTATCACGTATGGCACTTAACTGACTGACTGAATTTAGAAGACATTCATCGAACGCATCCTGTACAAAACATTTGGAAATTTTATGCATAATTTACGCCCAAAATAGTAACACATGAAAAAATATAATAAAAACCTTAACTGCAGTCGTCTTTAATGAAACGTTATATATATATATATATATATATATATATATATATATATATATATATATATATAATTTGTAAACGAGTTATTACAAAACCTAGCTTTCTACGATGTATTGTCTTCAAGCAATATGCTCACGTAACGGGGATTTTTTTAACGCTTACGTAAGGGGATTTTTTCAACGCGCAATTTTCAGAATAAGAGGAAATTATATCGTTTTCATCCATGGTTGTATGACCCTAATAGGTATTTTATGTTATGGTTACACTTAGTCATCATTTCTGTTCTTTCATTCAATAATTCATGGTCAAAACAAGACATATTTGGAATTAACCAAAGACATTTTTAAGACCAGATTTTCTATCACATGTCTACACTTAAAATAGAAAACTTAAAAAATTGTACAAAATTGGCTAGCCACGTGTGTAAATTGAAATTAAAATATGGAAAAGACCCAGACATAACGTGGTGGAACGTGAAAAAAGTTAAGCCTAACAACAATGGCAAAATATGTAGACTGTGCCAGGAAGAAAAGTTAGGTATCATGTTATTTCCACGAAAAAGAAATGAATGACTGAATGAACTGGTTTACAAATGAAAAATATTCAAAGGTTCTACAATATAATTGTACTGAACACTTTTTAATAAAACTGTGTACTCGTCTAATTTTATTATAACCAAAAATCTAAGTAATTAACTTATATATATATATATATATATTATACTTTAGAACATGTACAAACAACAATCTACTACAAAATTATACATTTTGTTTCGACATTGAAAAAACAATGTCATATCAGGTAAATAATAATGATAGTAACCTGAGTTTACCATCATTATAATCTATAAATAAATATTACACGCATTAATACAAACGAGAACCTTTCATCTTTTGCTTAACCTTCTGATTCTTTCAAATGTGGAGGGCTCGATTACGTTTGACACAAGGCCATTTTGCAAACGTATCCATTGCTCCCTACATGACTGACAAGGTACTGCCATTAAGATTTTTATTTCATTTTATTTTGTGTTCGTATAAGTGTTTTCTTTTCGGGGCATAAAGTGTTTAAAAATTGTCCCATTTTTCTGTATATACGAGTGCTTTCGGCTATTCTTTTATCCATTATCAAGATTTTTTTAACTGAATGTGTAAAGTTTTTGAGAAAATAAAAAAACATTCCAATAACTCTAGATACGAATAAAAAAAACTTAATTTCACTATCTTTTCAGTCATATTTAATGAAACTTGTATGTATATATATACTAAAGTTTCCTAATAAAAATGTACTACTAAACCATAGAAATAAGTTGACAGTATTATGTAAACACCGTAAATATTTCACTTTAAAATTTGAGTATAATACTGATATATAATTTATGCTCTAATATTAAATAGAAGTTATTTTATTAAAATTAATGACCCACGCAATACTTATTTAGTTTTCATAACTTCAGTACACCTTATAGCATAATTACTTTATTCAAATTTTAACCTCAGCTATAAAGCCCCTTTTAACAAATCTAAACTTATTTATAAATGGAACTGTGTGTGTGTGTGTGTGTGTGTGTGTGTCCGTTACCTATAGACTCCGAAACGGCTGAACCGATTTTCTTGAAAATTTACACAGTTATACTATAAGCGTCTGCGAGTGTTCTTAGCTAGGTTTTGTGTCGAGGTACCCCCGATAAATATCGAAAATCGATAAAAGAAAAAATCGGGTTATAGATGGAGTAGTGCGATTTTAATCAAATTTGATACACTCATAGACAAAGACATAAGAAACGATATTCAGAAGCGGATCTTAATTACAGTTTCTGGGAGAGAGCGCGTTATCTAGCGTGAACAACAGTCTGAACAAGGCCAAGACGTTCACACCCTCGGTCACGATGACTTGTGATTTCGAACTAGCACAACCATCGACAACTTTTCAAAGGGAACCGACTACCCGATTACACTAACAAAGCTTGGGCCAAACTGTAGTATGGTTTTCAGGAACTTTTCAAAAGTTTCACGCGCTTGGATCACCTCATATCCATATTCGGATTTCTCCACAGAACTCACCGATTTATCAGGAGGTGATACTAGCATGACGCACCTTTTGATAATACCTGACAGCAACAACTGCATTGGGGATCTGCTGGATGCCCTAGTCGACAGGCATAAATAGGATATGATCGACCAGTCATTACATATGTCTGCATGCCTATTTATATTTAAAGTCGTTGTTTAAGAAGCGAATAAAATAGACAACAACAAACAAAATATCAACTCTGAAATGTCACGTCATATTGTCTTATTCTCACGATCCTGTAATGTTATTTATCAACTGATGCTTAGTGTTCTGCCATCTGAACAGAATAAAGTTACGCCAAAATGCCAAGATAATCATAGCATTGAAATGTGACGACGCCATAAACAGATGGCAGCCATTTTGTGTCAGTGGAAAAACACACCCTATAGTTAGCCATCTTGAATTGGCGAAACCATTTTCTGAATGGATGCAAACGCGCGTACTAACACACTGTTGTGTTTGGAAGCCAGACCGCGGATCTGTTTGTTTCTCCTTGAATGGACTGGAACGCTTGTTCGTTTCTATAAACAGATAAAGAGAATGATTTCATATTCAACATTATGTTATTTCAAGCTTATTTAATTTCAGTGTAAAGAAAAAATTTACATATAAGATGCGACAAGGATAGATAGATAGATAGATAGATAGATAGATAGATAGATAGATAGATAGATAGATAGATAGATAGATAGATAGATAGATAGATAGATAGATAGATAGATAGATAGATAGATAGATAGATAGGGAAAAGACGGAGATAGATAGATAGATAGATAGATAGATAGATAGATAGATAGATAGATAGATATAAATTGATAGATAGATAGATAGATAGATAGATAGATAGATATAAAGAAATTGATAGATAGATAGATAGATAGATAGATAGATAGATAGATAGATAGATAGATAGATAGATAGATAGATAGATATGAAATTGATAGATAGATAGATAGATAGATAGATAGAAATAGATATAAATTGAAATAGATAGATAGATAGATAGATAGATAGATAGATAGATAGATAGATAGATAGATAGATAGATAGATAGATAGATAGATAGATAGATAGATAGATAGATAGATAGATAGATAGATAGATAGATAGATATGAAGAAATTGAGATAGATAGATAATGGCGTGTTGTTTGTTTTCTGAACACATCTGTCTGCTACAGTGGCAAGTCAAATCCTGTTAACCAGAGGAAATGTCAGGCACACTTTTGATTGTTCAGACTTCACAGTGCCTACCTGTAGTTTATACTGCAACTATGCTGAGTAAACCTTAGTTACAGCCGCCGGGAGTGAGCGCATACCTTGGTTTGATTAACTGTTTTTTGGGGTTTTTTTTTCTTTTTCGAACGGTTCAATCTACCTATGTTGCTTCACAAGGATTGGGGCAAACCGTGATATCGTTTTCAGGCACTTTCCAAAAATGCTGACCGACGATAACGCCACCTATAGCATCAAGAACCTCCTGACAAAGCGATTTTGGTGTGATTCGAAACTGAGTTTCATGGTCAGAAAACGAACCTTCTATCAACTCAGTCACGTGCCCAGACACATACATGCATATATTCAGGGTGTTATGAAAAGTTTTCGAAACGACTAAAACATTAATGTCAATATAAATAAATAAAACGATTATATGTAAGAACAGACATAGATAGACAGACAGACAGATAGACAGACATGAAGAGTAGGGTAGGTTTTTTTTCCCTTTTGAATAAAATCAGTATCGCAATCAATTTGAAAGCTGATGTTTGATTGGATAAGCAATAACACAAAAATTAGATTCATAGCTTTTACTCATTGTTAAGCATTTTAATTTTATTTCGAGACATGATCGCCCAAGCGTGTATCACGTATGGCACTTAACTGACTGAACGTTCCCATAGTAAAATATTTTACAATGATTCTACTTCTATTGGTTCTTGGGGTCTTGTTATTTTATTTTTATTTTTATTTTTTGTTTTTTTGTTTTTTTGTTGTTTTTTATTTTTTTAGTATTTGCTTTATCACTTTTGTAATAGAATGCTGAAAAGTTCTCAACCCGGTACAAGAAATGGTTCCAAAACAAATTCTGATGCTTGTTCAGTTTTTAGGAAGTGGGTCGATTCGAGAGCTTTTCAGCACCTCTCCCGTATATGTAAGCATTTACATTTTGTTTTATGTGCCGTATCCTATCATGTCATGGGCGGTCATGGTTCTCCACAACTTCTTATTCGTTGTAGAACTAAACACTTGTCTACTTACTATACCTCCAAATCACTGTTCTGTCATCCATTTACATAAGCTATTTCCCCCTCTACCTCTCTTGTCGTCAATAAGCAATGTGAGTGTCAAATTTTCCAAGCTTCCTTTCCTCATTATGTGTCTCAGAAATTTCAACATTTTCTAAAAGAAGCATCTTTTTTTCACGCTGTAGAACGACATTATAGTTATGCATAAACTCAAGTTATTACATATTACATAAACAGTATAAAAATGTACAATGCATTTTTATATAAAAAAACTATATTCGATGTTTTATATATTAATATAATATAATATTCTATAATTAATTTAATTTCCAGTTGTTTTCAATATATTCTGTTTTACTGTATTTAATAGGGAGGGTAAGTGACAGTTTTTATGTATTTGTTTAGTGAACACGACTCGTGATCTCACCGACGTCATGTGGCTTCCCTCTGTCTTTTCTAGTATTTTTTTGGCTACTGCTCTGACAAGCTTCTTTCTCTGGTGCCTCAACCACATATATTTACCACATGCACCTAGAGTGGCATCAATACCCCCACCCTTTTATCATGGAAATAGTTAAATGCAACCGCCTCTTCTAATCTAAAGTTTTTTCCTCGCACCTCCCGTTTGTGGAACTCCCTTCCGTTTGCTTTCTTTACTGATAGCTACAATTTCTAGAATTTTAAATGCAACATCAATTACCATCTTTTATCTCTATAATTCCCACCCTTTTCTTATCCTTTCTTCGACATCCCCTGTACCTTGTTATTTCTCTCACTGTAACCCCCTGCCTATCAGTGGCGGTCCTGCTTTGCTTGGGGTAAAATTATTATTTTAAAAAAATGAGTTTATTATTAAATGTTATTGTATTATGTTATTATTATTATATTATTATATATTATTAAATAAAAAAATTATTTTGCGTCATAATTTAGCTAACTAATAAACAAATTAGATTTGGTAAATGGTTTTTATTCTTGTCAAAGGTTGAAAAAATAAATTCCATTAATTAGTATTTTCTAAGGTTATTGAGATTAGACACTCGGAAAAAAGATCTATATAATAGATGGATGTATCGGCCTGTGCATTCGAGAAATCTAAGTAAAAAATGCCCTCAAGCAGAGGTTTTCAATCTATCTGTATTCACTGTCTATGATGCGGTGTGCTTTACTGCTCGGTCGCGATTTCTTCTTCTTCTATGTGCCCTGTCCCTTCAGGATGTAGGCGATCATGGCTCTCCACGTCTCCCTATCCCTTGTGGCTCTTAGTATGTTTGCTCCTGTTGCTCCTGGCAACCCCCGTTCCGTCATCCACCTGATCAGACCCTGCAAATATGTTATCCGCTGCCTTCCTCTGTCTCTCCTTCCTTCTATCTGACCAGTCAGTATCAGGTTCTCCAGGCTCTCTTTCCTCACTGCATGTCCCAGGAACTTCAGTTGTCTCTTCCTGATGCTCAGCATCAATTTCCTTTTGTTGCCATTCTTTCTCGTCGTTGCTTGTATGCTCAGTCCACGATATCCGTAGCATCCTTCTGTAGAACCACATTTCGGCCGCTTCCAGTTTTGTCCACATTTTCGATGATATTGTCCAGCATTCACTGCCGTATTGAAGAACTGACATCACGTAACAGTCTAGCACTCTTTTCTTCGTTTCTATTGAGATTTTCCTGTGTGTTAGTATTTTGCTAATCTTCTGGAACGCGTCATTTGCCATGCCAATTCGCCTTCGGAACTCCGTGTCGCACTTTCCATCTCCTGTTAGAACACTTCCTAGGTACTTAAATTCTTGTACTTGTTTGATTCTGTTATCCCCCACCTGTATTTGGCATTTTGGGTTGTATCTTTTGCTGATGACTATGCACTCAGTTTTCTTAAAGTTTATTTGTAGTCCCTTCTTGTCACTCTCCACTGCTACTTTCTGTATGAGGTCTTGTAGTTTCCTTTCCGTGTCCGCAATCAGTACTGTATCGTCCGCATACCTTAAGTTGTTCAGGTTGTGGCCTCCAATAACAAATCCTGGCGTGTCATCTAGGGTCCTCAAAATATTCTCGCTGTATAGGTTGAACAAATCCGGTGAAAAGACACGGCCGCGATTTACCCTATTAAAAAAATATATCACCTTTATTCGTATTATTTTTTCCCGGAAGACCATATCTACCCAGTTTCGTATCTGAAATTAATTAATTCTTTGCTTTTTTAAAGCTTCGGCGCGAAACTAAGAAAATATGGAATCTCGAGTGAAAGAGAATGAAGTCAAAAAGAGCCTTGGTTAGTCTGAAGTACTTTGTGGATCAAACATTAAAGTTGCCCTACAAAAGAGATGCAGGATCGATCCTACCCGGTAGACACATTTTCTTTAAATAGATTTTTTGAATGCGCTATCCGGTAGACATAATACACACTGTTTAATAAATAAAAATGGGGTGTGTATTTCAAATAAGAAGTTTCCACCATTATAATTTTTTAAATAATAAACATGTCGGATTAAAAATAAATTCATTTATCCTTTGAAAATTGATTTATATTTACCATCAGTCAATTAATTGCCATATGTGATACACGCTTGGGTGTTCATGTCCCGAAAGAGACATGACTGACTAGGCAGACAATTATCCCGCAGTAGATTACTATTACTTTCTTCGGTAGACTGGTTGCCAGCCAAGGCTATAGAACCTAACCTGTTCAGATATTCAAGCCATAAATGGAGGGAGAAAAAATGAATTAATACCTTTCACAAGCCTATTAATGCGTAAGTGAATGAAATGAATTCGACTGGAATTCGAACTTGGCTCTCCGATTTCTCATTCCGAGCCAAAATCCGTCACACCACAACGCACGTATATTTACCATATATAATTAAAAAAGAGCAAGGAGACATAGGTCTATACATTTAGAGTTTCTCGCGAAGTGAACGCGACCTTCACACTGACTTCAAAAACTGCTGCTCTGAGACTCGGTATAATTTTTGGATTTTGTTCCATTTTGCGTCCTTTTTTAATTTCTTCTGATTTGAGATTTCTTATGATTATTTCATTGAGATCTGTCGTTTCTTGGTTAGTTTAGTTAAGGTTCCTGATATTTGGGGAGGTATTTCTGGCAAGCTTTGTTTTATCTTTTTATTTTATCTATCTATCTATCTATCTATCTATCTATCTATCTATCTATCTATCTATCTAATCTATCCTATCTATCTATCTATCTAATCTATTCCTATCTATCTATCTATCTATCTAATCTATCTATCTATCTATCTATCTATCTCAATCTGTTCCTATCTATCTATCTATCTATCTCAATCTATCTATCTATCTATCTATCTATCTATCTATCTATCTATCTCAATCTATCTAATCTATCCTATCTATCTATCTATCTATCTATCTATCTCAATCTGTTCCTATCTATCTATCTATCTATCTATCTATCTATCTATCTATCTCAATCTGTTCCTATCTATCTATCTATCTATCTATCTATCTATCTATCTCAATCTGTCTATCTATCTATCTATCTATCTATCTATCTATCTATCTATCTATCTATCTCAATCTGTTCCTCTATCTATCTATCTATCTATCTATCTATCTAATCTATCTATCTATCTATCTATCTATCTCAATCTGTCTATCTATCTATCTATCTCATCTATCTATCTATCTATCTATCTATCTATCTATCTATCTATCACTAATGTATATTTGGGAAGCAACCTTTCTTTTAAGCACCTTTCATTAAATATGACGGCCAAGGAAAATTTTTCTATAGCCATTTTCAAGGGATTTATTTTTTTTTGGTTTTTTGGTGGAATTTTTTTTTTTCACATTTTGACTGTGTGACGGGTATTATTTGCGTAGTTTCGAATTCTAGTAGTGCGTTAATTCCGAGCCATTGCGTCTTGGGCATGGCTATAATTCGAATGACCGACTATAACGCTTCTACTAGAATTCAAAACCACACAAATAATACATATCACAGTCAATATATATAGTTATAAATCCAAAAGGAAGGCACTTAAAGGTACAATCCAAGTGGATAATTCTAAATGAAAATAGAATGGTTCTTTTGTTAGTATTACTTTGAAAAATTTTACAAGGCAAGAAAGTAAAGATGAACTCGTCTGAATCACCTTTAAATCTTTCATTATTATTATTTCATTGATAAAACTGCAATATAGATAATTATTACATACTTATAAATTCATATGATGCATACTATTAACAAAAGAAACATTCTATTTTCATTTACAATTATTCACTTGGCAATAAATACTAAAAAATACTATACATCATTATTTTTTTTAACACTCGCGATAGTTTATATATATATATATATATATATATATATATATATATATATATATTACTCTATACGTTTAGTTCATACACATGTTTGAGTAGACGCCCTGTTGTTTTTAAACAGTGATAATTACGTCCACCAACCTGCCAGAAGGACAATAAACAAAATGTGCTTTCCAGCAGGTTTTGAACATGTGCTCCCCTTTTATAGGAGTAACCACCGTCTGATCCAGCGTGTTTTATATCACTCGTATGGTTCAATTAGCTTTTGAAGAATGCGCATCTACTCGTGCAGAAATCCTGGAAAATTCATATTCTTTCGATATGCATATATATATATATATATATATATATATATATATATATATATGGTGCAGTTGAGCCATTTCCGGCTATGTTGCAAGGTTCTTTATGTGAAGTTGCACTCCAGCTGTTCTGGCATTTGTAGTGGTTAGTTTTACTTCTCGTTCTTCGCGAAATGAAAAGTTTACTCCATTGCTTATAATAATTGTCACAAAAAAATATGAAAAACATAAAGAAATCTAAACAAAAATTATATGAAAACAAAAGACATTTTACAAAACAATAAGTTAAATTAAAGTTAATTATAAGTTAAGTTAAAGGAGAACCTAATTTACTACAACATATGCCTACACACCACTGCCTACACACCACTGTGCTTGCTCAGCTCACAGCTCATCATTTGCGTATTTTGGAATCTGTTTGACTCAAAATCCATCAACGGTGCCTGTGTTGGCAGAAAGGGCGGTTTACTCGCTTCTTGCAATAAAAAGAGGGAAAAAAGAGAGGAGAAAAAGGGTAGAAAAGATAAGATGAGAAATCAAGAAAAAGAAAAGAAAGAAAAAAGGGAAAGATTCAGAGGAAATAGAAAGTAAAGAGGAAAATAAGTGAGAAAGTATTGAGAGGAAAGAGCCAATGAAAACGACTAAGACAGAGAAATTTTAAATATAGGCAGAAAGTGAATTGTAGAGAGATTTTGATATCGGTTACATGGTGTCTGTGCTCAAATCTTTTGGCATTTAAAAAATTATACTTCTATAAAGGAAAAGGAAAGAAAGAGGAAAAGGAAAGATACAAAAAGAGTAGAAAGTGAAGAGGAAAATAGAAAGGAAAAAGTGATGAAATGTATAGAGGGTAGAAAGGGGAGAGACAATAGAACCGGCTAAGAGAGAGAAATTTTAAATTTTGGCCGGAATTGAATTGCAGACAGATACAGATATACAAACTAAATCCTTTAGCATTTTTTGAAAAAATGATGAAATTACATACACAAACAGAGAAATTAGTCATAAAACTTAATTATCGGAAATTTAAAAACATAACTCGAAGAAATAAATTCATTAGCGCTAATATAATAAATTGGAAAAATAAAATAAAAGAAATTAAAATTAAAATTAAGAATTAAAATTTTAAAATTAAATTCAAATTAAAAATTAACATTAAAAGAAATTAAATTAAAATTAATATTAAAATTTAAATTTAAATTTAAATTTAAGGTAGTAAATAGATTACAATTTGTAATAGAAAATAAAGATAAAATAACATAAGAAAAAAGATCATATATTTAACGTAAGTTATCAAGATAAGATTGATACTGTAAAAAGTTTACATTTATTATAGTTCCATACCTTAGATTTTGTAATCGTATCAGGATTGCAAGGTGAATTCTTTAATATGGTTACAATTTACTGTAGTTTTATGTCTGGTTTAGTAATATGTCACTTTTCATGTACTTAATAATTTCCATTTTTTTCTTGCCGACAATGGAACATGGTTCATTTACCGATCTAGATATTCTAGATTGTTTGATAATTTTCCATTTAACTTTAGGTGTTTTATTCTCTTCTTTTAACTTTCTAAAATATTTAGAAAGTGATATCACATTTTGTTTATACTTATTAGTAAAAGATGAGAGATGATTGTAAAAACGCTTTTTGAAAAAGTTTATTTTATTACCAATATAAACTTTAATAACCCTAGGATTTTCTACTGATGAGATAGAGCACATGTTGACAAAGGATTTAGTTAAACACTTATATTAGTGTTATTTTTACAGTTACATAAATTTTTACTATGGAGCAAATAAAAATTACTATTGTTATTGTTATATAATTTCAATATTTTGTTGTTATGTAATTTAATTATTTTTTTCTAAATTTTAAAGCAACTATAACTAAGTTTTAGAGTATTCCTATTAAAAAAAAATTTAAAAAGTTATTTTAGGAAAATGTTTATCAATTAATTTACGAAATTTATGTTTCAATTTAATATTTACAAACTGATTACATGGAAGATTATAACTTGATTTTACTGTTTCTATTTTCTTTCTGGAACAACTATATTTATATATATAATCACAGTTTTTATATCTGTAATCAAAATACACAAAGCCTTTTATATATTCTTCTTTTATTGGTGAATTCCCTTCAAGACGCGACCGATCACGACTCTTCACAACTTCCTGTTTTTGACGCATTGCCAACAATCTTGTACCTATTTTCTCTTCATTCACACAAATAGGTTACTTGTTTTTACTACTGCTTCCTCTGTTCCAGTATCAGTCACGTGCCATACGGGATACACGCTTTGGGCAATCATGTCTCGAAAGAGACATGACTGAGTGGGCAGAAGATTATCTCGCAGTAGGTTGCCATTGCTTTCTGAGGTAGACTGATTGCCAGTCTGTTCTATTATTTAACCCATAACTGGAGGGAAGAGACGAATTAAAACTTTTTCTAAGGGTATTTGTGCCTAAGTGAATGCAAGGATTTCAACTGTAATTCGAACTCGACTCCCCGATTTGCCGTTCTGAGTCGATATCCACGGCACCACAATGACCATCCTCACCACAACGCACATCCTTCAATATATCCTACGGAAATGGACTGTAAATACAATGGGCGGAGCATGTCAACAATGAGAAAGTTTTAAGGAAAACAGAAAAAAAAAAGGGAGATAGTTGAAATTCTTAGGTAACATAATGAAGAAAGGCTTAGAGAGTTCGAAACTCTAAGAACAAATTGAAAGCAAAAGGGGCAGATGGAAACAGGGAATAACCTACCTGACGAGTTTGGATAAATGGATGGAACAATAGACACAAATAATGAAGAAAGAGTGCATGGTGAATATGACACCCAGAAAAAATATTAAAGACAATAAGGACTGTGGAATAGAGGAAAACAGAGAATAACCTACCCAAAGAGCTTGGGTAAATAAGTGAAAGAATAGGCTCGAAAAATGAAGAAAGAAAGAATGGTGACTTTGACTCTCACAAGACATACAAGAGAAGCAGAGGGACAGGGAAAAACAGGAAATAACCTAGCTAACGAGCTTTGGTAAATGGATGGAAGGAGAGGCTCACGCAACGAAGAAGGAGGGATTGAATTTGACACTCAGAAGACGCATTGATGAGAAGAGGAAAGAGGGACTGAAGGAAACAGAGAGTAACCTATCTAACGCGCTTGGGTAAATGGATGGAAGAATGGGCACACACAATGAAGAAAGAAGGAATGGTGAATTTGACACTCACAAGACATATTGAAGACAAGAGGATAAGAGAGACAGTGGGAAACACGGAATAACCTACCAAACGAGCTTGTGTAAATAGGTGAAAGAATTGTCACGAATAATGAAGAAAGAAGGAATGGTGAATTTGACACTCACAAGATATGTTAATGACAAGAGGTGTCAGCGGGAAACGGAATAACCTACTTAACGTGCTTGGTAAATTGATGAAATAACAGAGACCGGGATTTATCGTAAGAAGATAAGCTTTGAACTACAGCGGCTAGGATGTTGTGGAAAGCCATAATCGCCCACTTCTTGAAGTTACACGGAAAACAGAACAAGAAGAATACAGTTGATTTTGATTGGAATTAAGTGACAGCAAGTGTTCTCTAATCTTTATCATGAGTTTCTCCCGCATATCCGGCAGCCATCATCTCTTCCGGCAGAATGGAGAAAAATATGTCAAGTGGGATGTACCTAGGTTTGTTATCTTTATCTCCATCATCGTTTTCCACCCATTTCCCTTTATTTCCAGTATTTACCATCCTATGACCCGGCCTAACCTGAACAACGTTTGTCGTTTAAATGACTGACTCCTTCGCCGCCATCAAGGCTTACGACAGGAAATACGATCCTAAAGCTGCTTCTTAACGGTAATGGAGAATCTCAAATGACGACCGACAAGACTAATATTTTGAGAACAAAACACGCACTAAATCGTCCATTAATGTCATTTCGTTTTAATAGTAATAAATAATGGACAGGTAAATTTTATGTTTATAAGAATTTATATAAAACAAATCTGTAATAAACCATAAAACTATGTCTGTATTTAGCAATGATAAAATAATCTTTTCCATGCAGGAAGCTTTCTATGTTCATTGATGGAACAGTTAATGTTGGTTGTAACTGCAAATTTGCAATCTTTCTTGGGAACTTCGAATAGCTTTTTAACACATTTCAGTCATAATCAAACTGGCTTCAGTGGAATTCTTTAATTTCTGTAGCATTTCGATATTTTATTAAAAACTGTTTTCTTACTATGGCCAGTCATTCAGCCATTTAAGTGCCATACGTGATACATGGCTGGGTGATCGTGTCTCTTTCGAGACATAACTGACTAGGCAGAAGATTTTCCCGCAGTATGTTGCCATTGCTTTCAACGGTAGACTGGTTTCCCACCAAGGTTATACAACCTAATCTGTCCTGCTATTTACCCCATAGCTGGAGGAAGAAGAGATGGATTACCATTCCGAAGGGTATTTGAACCTAAGTAAATGCAACGAATTCAACTAGAAATCGAACTCGACTCTCCGATTTCTCATTCCGAGCCGATATTCATTGCACCACCCACGCACATAGCACACAAAAATGACCTACGGGTGTGATATCAAGGAACTTTGCTTCCCAAATAAGCGGTTCCACGCTTCTAAGTTATTCATTTGATAAATTTCTATCCCAAAACTCTGATGACACTTTAGTAAAATGTAGATAATTGTATACGACAGTCAGTTAAGTGCCATACGTGATACACACTTTGGAGGATCATGTCTCGAAAGAGACATGACTGACTGGGCAGAAGATTATCCCGCAGTAGGTTGCCATTGCTTTCTGCGGTAGACTGGCTGCTAGCCAAGGCTATAGAACCCAATCAGTCCCATTATTTAACCCATAAATGGAAGGAAAAGACAGATTAATACTTTTCCCAAGGGTATTTGCGCGTAGGTGAATGCAAGGAATACAACTGGAATTCGAACTCGGCACCCCGATTTGTCGTTCCGAGTCGATATCCACTACACCAAAACGCACATCCGACAGTAGGAATTCAGAGAAAAATATGGAAAAGAAAGAAGAAATGCATAAACAAGATGTTTATTCTTTAATCTTTTGATAAAAAGAAATGCTTTCACTTTCTTCTGTTTTTTTTTTCAGATGTAGTAGTTACTTTATTTGCTCCATATATCAAAAGCTAAGCAAAATATAAAGAGACAGGAAAATTTCATTAGTAACAAAAGAAAGTGTGTTCAAATGCTATTTAATATCAATTCTTCAAATACTGGCGAATTTCTTCACAGTGACTTGAGGCAACAAAAATAAGGGTCTACAGAAAGATGATGACAATAGCATGGACAAAGGAGGAAATTTTAAAGAAAGTAAAGACAACAATAACAACACTTGTATTAGCATCAGAAAGTAAGAGTCGAACTTTCTGAGATGCACAATGAGGAAGGATGATATGGAAAATTTGACATTGAAGATTTTGTAAATGGATGAAAGAACTAAGATTTAGAATGATAGTAAAACATAAACATTCCTAAGTGTTGCAAAGGTAGGAAGCTGTGAAGAACCATGCCCTAAAGTGGCACAGCATATAGAAGATATTGTAATACAGCAATTTTTTGCGGTTAATGAAAAAAATAAAACAGTAATCTCGAATGCATTTTAACAGTGACTTCAGTTGAAACCTTTGAATGAAGGCAAAATTTCGACTATTAAACTATCAGTAAGTTAAGTGCCATACGTGATACACGCTTGGGCGATCATGTCTCCAAAGAAACATGACTGACTGAGCAGAAGATTTTCTAGCTGTAAGTTGTCACTTCTCTGATAGACAGAACCAAGGCTGTAGAACCCATTCTGTGCTGCTATTTAACCCATAGCTGGAGGGAGAAATGACTGATTAATAACTTTTCCAAAGATATTTGCGCGTAATTAAATGTAACAAATTCAACTGGAATTCGAACTCGGCTCTCCGATTTCTCATTCCGAGCCGATGTCCACTGCACCAGAATGCATATTCGCAACTATGAACTATAGATGATTAAAATATACCATGTACAGTTCATAGTTTATTTGTGGTCAATAGCAGAGATAGGTCTTTTGTACATATAGATAATGTAGACATAAAAATCAATACAGCTTCGCCTCTAGCGATCATCAAACCATATGTCTGATGATCTCTTGACACACCCACAAACCCACCATGACTCTCCTGGTCTCTCTCTCTCTCTCTCTCTCTCTCTCTCTCTCTCTCTTTCTCATCGGCCTTTTAAAATAGTAGTAGATAGGTTCGCTTTCTCTCTCTCTTCAGCCTTTTGAAATAGGAGCAGAAGGGTTCACGTTCAATCTCTCTCTCTCTCTCTCTCTCTCTCTCTCTCACACACACACACACACACACACACACACACACCGGTTTTTAAAAAGTAATTGATAAGTTCGCTTTCTCTATCTCTTAAGCCTTTTGAAATGGGGGTAGATAGATTCAATTTCAATATATATATCTCTCTCTCTTTCACTCTTCTCTCCGGCCTTTTGAAATATGAGTATATAAGTTTCTCTTTCAATCTCTCTCTCTCTCTCTCTCTCTCATCGGTCTTTTAAAAAGTAATAGATAAGTTCGCTTTCTCTTTCTGTCTCTCTCGCTCTATCTCCGTCTGGCCTTCTAAAATAAGAGTAGATAGATTTGCCTATCAACCGGTTCAGACTCTTCGACGATCTTTTGAACAGGAGTAGAAGGTTTATCCTTTGTTTACTGTTTAAGATTAGGTTTCTATTTCCTTCTAAAGTCTTAGTCTCTTTCACTCTAAGTTGCATCATGCGTCTTAGCGGCATTATTTCCTTGCTTGGGGTGAATTGATTAAAAATAAAATCAGCAGAGTGACGTTAGTTTTGCTGAATTTTAGTCAGAATTCTAATATTCGATCTTTATTGTTTATGAAGAAGTTCTGTATTAAGTGCCTGTACAAGGAATTAGATTATTTCTAAGAGTATTTAAAACCTGAAATAAATATTTTCACCTCATCTCAATAATTTTCTCTCTCTCACTCTCTCTCTCACTCACTCACTCTCTCACTCACTCACTCACTCACTCACTCACTCACTCACTAACACTTGTTTTGTTACATCTTACACGATTTAATCAGTCAATGAATAAAACAAAATATATTCTTTTGAACTAAATAAATGAATAAGCGAAAAATATTTCCTGAAATGTTTGTATCATCTTAGGCGTGTGCGTGGGCGATCAGCTGCAACAGAAACACTCTCCTCATTGGTCGTTTTACTTCGCTAATATTGCGCATGCTCAGTCGATTCTTTGAATTGGGAACATCAGAAGAGAATTGTTTTTTATAATGTTCAAATTATAAAAACAAATCTTGACACAAATACCTATAAATCTCATCCAAAGCATGATTATATTAAAAAAAAAAAAAACTCCAAAAGATATCTTCCAAAAGGAGGACAAAAAACAAACTTAATTTTTTCTTTATATTATTATTTATTATAGAAGCTATGGAAATATTGATATTTCAGCATCAGGCACTGCAACTCCTTCCATGAAAAAAGTGACTGTGCTATTCTCTACCATGTCTGATATTTTCTACTGCATTCGATACATACACCAACATTGGCTCCATCTGTTATCCTTTTTTCTTGCGACGTCTCACTTAATAACTTCTATGACATCTTTTTTAGTCCGTTCTCTGATCCGCAATGACTATTTTGTCCCATAAAGTCAGGGCAGGTGCGTACTACCTCCGAGCCCAGATCGGTGGAAGAGCCTGGTTGGGGGGCCCCATGTAGTGCTTTGTAATCCTCGTTATCATAGAAACATTTGCTTTCTTTTTACCTACATTTACTTACGTTGCAAATTAAACGAAGCACAACTGACTAATAAAGCGTGAAAAGTTTTCCCTCATTCTGATGTTTTTTTGTTTTTTGTTTTTTGTTTTTTTTTTGCTTGGATCCGTGAATTTGTTCTTGCCTATGCCTCGGGAAAACACTTAATAAAATACACTATGTTTAATCAATAATATTGAATGTGTTAAAATTATTCAACATTTTAACAAAAAAAAAAAATCTCAAGCTGATGTTAAAATTTGGCGCAAAACTATTGATTTATTTAAGAAGAAATGATCTATTATGGCACGTATCTAATTTATATTTAGGTATATTGTATTTAGTTTCAATTTTTCTAGTTGAATTAATCGCTTATATTGCATATGATCCATTATTGTACATAATTAGATAATAATAAAATTTGTATTTTATATTAATAATACATTGTAGAAATTAAGATGTAGTAGAGTATTGGCGCCATATCATAGATTCAGAAGTGCGTATTATATATTCGGGTGGCACAAGACATTTGCATCGGACTTGCATAAAATTTATTTTTTACATCTCTTTTACTGTTGATCTTTCCGTATGTGAAATTTATAAAGACTAAACAACTGAGATAACTCGATATACTCAGCACCTTTAGTATAGGAGAGAACTTTAGTATAGGAGAGAAGGAAACTGAACCTAGAATTGGTTGCGCTAGGGAAATACTGCAAAACCAAACCATTAAACATTAGCTAGAATTATGTTCTTAAATAGCCTCGTCAAGTCGTGATGTTTATATGGATGTCATGCTCAGCGACAAACTCGTTCAAGAATATCTAAACTCTGAGCTATATACAGCCGCTTTCTCAGGTCATGGTTCCGATCTAATGAGCCCTGTAAGTCATAGAGAGGATTATCCTTCTTTGAATTTCTTGGACTAGCACTATAGAATCGCAGTTAACTGTACGAACTCCCATCATTTGAAGATTTTCGTCAGCATCAACAATTAAAGTCGAAAGAATTAAAAGTTCAAAAGACAATAATGACATAATCGTACTACTACAAACAAAAGGTTAGGAAAGAGGTCTCCGCTTTTATTGGAAAGAGCAACGGCAATAGATTTGAGAAACCTACTGGAATATTTTTAAAATTTCAGCCGAAAATACAGCTGAATGCTCGGTCAAGGAATATCAAATGTGTCCTTTAGTATTTGTTTATATTTCTTAGATGAGGTAGTATATACATTGTTCGGACTATTGTCCTCATCTTTGTTGCCATTTGTACGACGTTTCAAGGAATGAGGATGATATACTCAAGTGATTGTAATAAAGTGTTCGGTTCGAAATTCGTAGCATCTGAAGAAGGCCGGAGCGTACAGCGACCAAAACGTCGTACAAATAACAACAAAGATGAGGACAATAGTCCGAATAATGTAAATACTGCAAATGTGTCCTTATAGGAAAACGGCTGACGTTATCATCATCATTAGACATTAGAGATGTAAAAAACTAATACTACACTTTGATCCTAGCCTATCAATCTTTATGTTAAATTTTTGGACAAGCTTTACACACATTAGAACCAGATGTATATATATATCCTTGGTGGTAAACAAGAAAAATTAAAGAAATATAAAAATCATTTCTTACCTGTTGTCTTATATCGAAGATGCATTTATGGCAGGTAACTTACCAAATGTTTAATAATACTGCGCGTTGGATGATATGAAATCAAACGTAAAACAGGAAGTACATAATTTTCAGTCAGTGGTTGCAGTTCAATCAGTACAATATTTGGTTAATATCAAAGTTTGATTTATAAATCAAGCATTTATTATCCCACTACGATGCCTCAATAGTATGAACATTGCTTCTTGAGGATATTTTCACTTTTCAAAATTATTGATTCTTTTGAAAATGAGTATAAAAGAAATGGATTCGTTAAAGAGATAAAATCAGAAAATCGATTAATTTTGAATAAGAATTAAGGAATATGTTTGCCGAAAAATGAAAATTAATGGTTTAAGCTGCTTAATAGGGATAATGTCTTATCGGACTAGCGAGAAAAAAAAGATGAACTTCTTTAAAGAACGAGTATCTAGGAATCCGTTTGTTAAGAAACACGAATTATAAAAATCAACTTGTTAAATTATACGACGGACTGAATGGGTTGCCGAAAGAATGAGAATCTGTGATATTGTTAGAAATGGAACGAGAAACGTGAGACTGATTCAAGAACTTACACGCGCGTATACACACATACATGTATACATTCACAAATAAATCCGTTTATTCGGGAGCAGAAATGAAAGACTCGGTTTGTAATTGGGAATTGAATCGTCAACAATTATCTTTCCAATAAAAGAAATATTATCTTGCTTCGTGTTTAACAATTTTTTTCTGCAAAACAAGCAAATAATTTTCGTCCGTGCATTTTACTAGAATTTACCAAAGAAACTATTTATAATGTTATCATAAAAAGATTTTTATCATTAAATATTTTTTTTATTATTATCCTTATCCTTAAATCATTTTTTATAATTAAATTATTTAAAAAAATAAAAATGGATGCGGAATTATCTCGAAAATAATGTCGAGTACATTTTTTCGTTTATAGTTAAAAATCTGAGTAGAGTATTGAGAGATAAGAAAATTTGGTTGGAAACAAAGAAGAGGCTACTGGATTTTCTGTCCTTCAATATGGTAGTGAATACATAAAGGGAAAACTTGAAAACGCAATGTAGTTCTACAGAAGGGTGCTGAGGATGCCATGGACCAAACATATGGCGACAAGGTTTCGAAGAGGATGAAAACAAAAAGGAAACTAATACTTAACATCAGGAAAAAAAACAACTGAAGTTTCTGAGATATGTAATGAGGAAGGAGAGCTTGAAGAATCTGGTACTCACAGGTTATACAGAGAAAAGAAAGACAGGAGAAAACAACGCGTAACATACTTGATGGGCTTGAGCAAATGGATGGCGGAGCAGGGTTGTGAAGGGGTACCAGGTAGAAGGATGTTAAGAGCTACTAGGTAAAGGAAGATGTAGAGGGCCATGATCGCCTACGTACTGAAGGAGCAAGGCACATAGAATAAGAAGGTTCAACATTTTATAAAATTTTTAAAACCACTGGGACGAATACATGACAAATTCTTTAGCTTTATTTGTCTCGTCCGAGCCAAAAGAAGGTCGATCTTATGGGAAACAAATCTCATTACACCAAAAATTAACGCTAGTATTAATTATTCGAGCCACTGTTCTACATTAGGCGCCATTCTATCATGACTAGAACAAATCATGAATGGAACAAAAGATCGTAGAGTTTTTCAAAGGAGACTTTGAACGCCTGATTAGGATGTGCAACCAGTATTAATCCTTACTAAACTTAGCTTTAATATATTCAACCAGTATTAATCGTTAGCCAAACTAACTCATTGGTTATTAAGCTCTCAATTGTGGAATAATGTTACCGAGAAGGGATGAACCTGAGTTTCAATGATACTGAGGTGGGTGGTACGTAAAGATTACCTTCCACAGGAATAATACGACCCTGTGTTTGCCAGCAGAAAATTTTCGAAATCATCAAACTACGTATACCGGTTAATTGTTTCCTGAAAGATCAACCTGATGTCATCATTTACCTTACTTAATAATGAATACGTAACTAGCTGTCCACCTTATTTAAGAAATAGAGAGACGTATTGAACTTGGCAACCATTATCTTTCAAGACGTATACGATCATGATTCTTAGTAGATACGTGAATTACCATGCATTCTTGAAAAAGATAGCGAAGTGACTTCTCATTTCCTTGTAGTGTAGGGAGCTGGTTAATGTTTCTTTTGTTCGGCCTTGTGTCTTTCTTACCCGAACTCCCTACGGCTTACAGGATTTATGTTGGGTTGATATTCATTAGTATTATTATCAGAAGGTTAGTTGTCGGCAGTTGGAATATGTAGAATTAGTGCAGAAGAGTGGAATAATAAGATATATATTTTGAATGTAAAATAGAATTTTTTTTATAAGGAGGAATAACAAGTGGTAAGAATTAATGTACAATTAGAAACATTAAGAAGTTAATGATAGAGTTTGTATTCAATGATAAGGTATTAAAGAGTTCGCACAGTATGTCTGTAGCAGTAATCGTTGAGATAGGTTAAGGAGAAAGAGAGAGAGAGAGAGAAAAAACAATGTCTGGGTCAACTGAAGTAGAGAGTTACATCTTTGATGTGTGTCAGCAACCTGCCTCCTCTGACAGACTGTGACTGTTTATTGACCATCTTTAAATATTGAATAGTCACGTGGTGTGACTCAGAAACGATTTTTCCTTTAGGTATGGAAAAACCGTTTCTCTAACGTATTTTGAATTTTGCGATTTGATGACCAATCAGGATTCAAAGTTCCGCTACAGGTCCGTAAAAGGAATTTGATATTTATTTATTTTTGGTTTACCTCCGGATCTTCTGCGTGGAGCCAGATGCGCAAAGACCAGTTTTGGTCATTTGCTTCCTGAATCTCTGAGGGCAAACATCCGATCCCTCGCTTTGCTCGGTATCACCACAGCCTTCTCCTGTTTGTAATTCAGTGTTTTAGACAGGTTGTCACCTAAGACTGGAAAGCTCAGTGTACTTTACTATTTTTATTGGGGGAGAAAGGAAAAGTTGATTCCTGCCGTTCGCAATGGCATTATTTTCGAAATGACTAGCAAGAAATTTGAACCCGACTCAGTCAGTCAGTTAAGTGCCTTACGCGATACACGCTTGGGCGATCATGTCTCGAATGAGTCATGACTGACTGGGCAGAAGATTATCTGTTGCCGTTGCTTTCTGCGGTAGACTGGTTGCCAGCCAAGACCATAGAACCCAATCTGTCCTGTTATTTAACCCATAATTGGAGGGAAGAGGTGGATTAATACCTTTCCCAAGGGTATTTGCGCATAAGTGAATGCAAGGAATTCAACTGGAATTTGAACTCGGCATCACCGATTTGTCGTTCCGAGCCGATATCCACTGCACCACAACGCACATCCTGACTCACCGTGCCAATATCTATATCACTACCTGTACACATACTCGTAATACTTATTGGATACTTTTGGGGCGATGAACATTTGTTTGCATGGCTATTTTAACTGACATGCAATTACGTAACCCCATAAATAGCAAGAGCCGATGTGTTTTGTGATGTATTCTTTGCTATACTTTGAAAGAAGTTGCCTGCATTTTACCTTCGACTCGTCTTTCTGTTGTCGTATAGTTAAGTGTTTGTCCAGCAGTTGTTAATTTAGTTCTTTTCAAACAATAGGGAGTCACCACGACTGAATGTGAACATCCCCACTATCAGCGCCGTAACGGAAAAGATGCGGCCTAGTCTTTTTTTGGCCATAAAAATGTTTGCCATATTTCCTTTATCAGTCATTCGAATCTTTCTTCGGCAACTCGTCGTGGTGTAATGCTAGCATCATTGCAAATGAGTAGCGAGTTCGATCATCAATTTCAGCCTTGTGCCACGTCTACGCTATGCTTAGAAAATCACCATTCAAATCTTACTTCTAGTCTAAATCTGTAACATTTATCAAAATGAAAGATTCAAAGCTGATTTACCTGCTTATATGCGCACAATTCTAATATGCACAATATGTTATGAGGCAATAGACTCCACTCTTACTGCATATCGTTGGTCAAAATATTTTTTTATTGATTCGTTTTGTACGACTTAACACTTTGCAGGATATTAAAAACGAGAAAATATTTTAGACTGTAAGACTTTTTTGTGGCAATAATAGTTTAGGGATAAAAGTTTTACAAATTAACACATAGCTGGAGCGAGTAAAGCAGGATTCATATATTTCACAAGGCTATTTGCGTGTAAGTAAACATAAGGAATCCAACTAGCATTGTAACACAGCACTTTGATTAACAATACCGAGCCACTATCCATTACACCACCCTCACGTTCAAGCTTACAGCAGTTGGTATTCCCAAGCAGTCACCCATCTAGGTACTGAACAGGCTTAACATTACTTAACTCTAATGGCCAATTCCAAGTCATTATCGATTACATCAACTGCACATCCAAGCTTACAACACCTGGTATTCCCAAGCAGTCACCCATCTAGGTACTGAATAGGCTTAACATTACGTAACTCTAATGTCCAGTTCCAAGCTATTATCCGTTACACCACCCTCACGTTCAAGCTTACAGCAGCTGGTATTCCCAAACTGTCACACATACAGCACGAAATCAAAAGTCATCATGACCAAGGGTTTGAGATTACTGACGTTGTTCAAGTACTGATCATCTCAGATTACGCTCTGCTACCCCGAAACCGTAACTAATATCTGTTCAGCACAGTTTCAATATAAACAAGAAGCTGGTTCTGTTGGTGTTGAAGAAACTTTAAATGTATCGGTTTGATGCTAATTATAAGTGTTATTTTTGTCGAAATTCAGTTTTTTGGGAGGCAAAAGACACCGTGCTTATTGATTATCTTCAAAAGAGCCACACAATCCATGGTGAGTACTATAATAACTTGCTGAGGCAGTTATGAAAGGCTATCAAGACCAAACGCCCAGGAAAACAGATGAAGTGGTTAATCAAGTTGCTCAAAGTTAATCAAAGAAACAATTCGTTTTATCAAAAGCAAATCAAAGAAACAATTCGATAGCCAATACACCTCATCTCACCTAATCGAAAGAAGACCAAGCTCACTTTTTTGGGAGGCAAAAGGCATTGTGTTTATTAACTATCTTCAAAAGAGCCAAACAATCAATGGCGTTTGGTCATGGTAGCTCTTCATAACTGCCCTAAGAAGTTGGTATAGTACACCCAATTAATAGTGCGGCCCTTTTGAAGAGAGTCAATAAGCACAATGTCTTTTGCTTTCCAAAATACTGAGCTTGGACAAAAAGGACGTCTTCGTTGCTGATATGTTCAGTATATATATATATATATATATATATATATACATTTGAGCCGAGTGATTAGAACATTCGTTTAATAAAACCCGGTTTCGAATTTCACCATAATCAATTAGTCAGGAAGTTTATTTATTGATATTATCGCCATGTAGCTAGCTCGAAATCACAGTTCATTGCGACAGAGAGTTTAAACGTAGTGGTCTTATTCAAACTGTTCATCACACCAGATTGTGATTCATCATCTGTCCAGATTATCCAGTATTCACTAGTTTATAGGAGGTCCGATATTTCATAAAAGTCCAGTCTTGTCAGGAAAAGAATCGTAGCAGTGTGCTAGCCAGGAGCTACCTGTATCATAATAACTGTAAAGGTTAATTGCTGTCGTTATTTTAACAAGAATGGAAATCAATAAAGAGTGGGAGTTGATGTATGAGTCAAGTACTCAGAAGGATTAAATAAGAAAAAAAAGGCATGAACGTCTCCTTTAAGTAAAATGTGTTCTGATCAAATCAATTCTTTATCTTTTAAGGCTGTTATTTGCCTTTCAAGTTGGACTACATATTTCTTTTTCTTATTTGTCCATGTGATCCTGGTTCGCTATTTTTTTATTATTTTTATTTATTTATTTTTTGCTTAAAACAGTAAAGACAGGGATTGTTTTTGCAGCTGTCGCATAAGGCGAGAAAAAGATGAAAACAAAAGGTGGAAAATCGATAAGTATTTGGGATTTTTCAAGAATACGATTGTAATAAGTTCTGAAAGGGATTCAAAGTTTGAGGAGTTTTTGCTTGACTTGAAAATCAGTATTGAAAATTGAAGTTTTTGCCAAGATTCGAATGGCGTTGTGATAGATAGATAGATAGATAGATAGATAGATAGATAGATAGATAGATAGATAGATAGATAGATTTTACTGAGATACATACGAGGGTTGGTTGTAAATTTCATGGGCTATAAAGAAGTGATGCTAAATCTGTGAAATCTCTCATGCATTAATTTAATTTTTCTTTAATAAACGCATTTATTTCTTTTCATGTCTGATGGTTGGCTGAAAAGTTCGTATGCTGACAATAAAGAAGTGATGCTATAACCTTGAAATCTTGCAGGCATTTATCTTATTTCTCCTTATTAATAACTGCATTGTTTTGTTTTTTGTTGTTTTTTGTTTTTGTCTTTTGTTTTTTGTTTTTCAGGAAAACTTACATCTGGCGGTTCAAAGAAGACTGTTCATCTTGTTTGTCTAAAAACGTCATCAACAGCAGATATAACGCCATCATCACTGCAATAGTGATTCCCAGTCAAGTGTTATTTTTATTTTATTTTTTTCATGTTGAGGAACAGATGACATTCAAATCAGGAAAATACGGAGGGTAGTCAACGAGTTCAAAGCCACAGTCACTCACAGCAGCCATTAAAACCAAGGACTTTAGGGCATTGTCCTGATGAAACAAGACCACTAGGAGTTTGGTCTTGATAAACTTTCGTAACTGCCTCATCAAGTTGGTATAGTACTCTCCATTGATGGTGTGGCCCTTCTGAATATAGTCCAAGTGATGAACCTGTTGTGGAGTAGTTTTTGCACTGAAGGTTATAATCGTGATATGTCGGTTGCTAATCGACTTAACGCACCCTAAATGTTAGGAACTTGGTAATCTTCCACTGAAAGCTCCTTAGTATTCGGCTAACTGCCGACTAATATCAACTGCCTAGTAGTTCTACTGAACTCCAGTAGAACCCTAAAGAACTTCTATGAACTTCCCAAAGAACTTCTCAAGAACTTCTGTTAACTTCCTGTAAACTCTTATTAATATAGGAGGGAGAGTCTATTATCTGAGGAATAGGTGTATAACAGAACCCAACACTCAAACTGGGTAAAGAAGCATTCAAAGGAACTAGGTGAATCTACCTCAAACAATGTCAGATTTTCCCGTATTGTGATCAGCCTGGTACGCTTTTGATCAAGTGTCAGAAGATGTTGAACAAAACGAGTAGAAGCCTTCGTCATGCTAAATTCATTGTGTAGAATATTTTCAACTCTACCACAGGATATGCTACAAGCATCGGGTATTTGATTAATAGTCAATCGCCTGTCATTCAACCCCCGTGTGATGATCACGATCAATTTTTCTTCAGTGGTAAATTTGTAGAACGTTCAGATCTTTGTCATAATCCCTTTTCTAAAACTACATGATAACATCACGATGCCAGATTTTGTTCATTTTATCAAAAAGAGTTGTTAAATAGTTACTTTTGGGACAGAGATATTATTATGACTGCTTCTGTCTCATAATATCTGTTACATTTAGTATATAAAATGTATATGCAACTGTAATAACTATTATGGAACATATGTATTATTATATCTCTTAACATTTGTTTACATTTAGTATATGTATTGTGTATAGAAATTTAATAACTATTATGAGACATTATTGTGACTAATTCTGTTCCATAATAATTGTTATATTGAGCGCATGAATTGTGTTTGCAAATGAAACAACTATTATGGGACAGAGGTCATTAGTAAAAATGCTGACCTCCAACAATATTTTTTATATCATCTTCGTCAAGACGTAGACAAACATGGCTCTCTACAAATTCTTTTTTTATTATCGTTGAATTACAATGATTTATTGAAGAAGATTGGAAAAGAGTAAGCCGGAAACCACATCCTAAACAGGGAACAAGGGATGAGCCTCTTAACCTGTTCAATAGACGTGGGTGGATTGTGAACCGGGCGATAGATAGATCTATCTACTAGAGAGAGAGAAAGAGAGGAAGAAAGAGAGAGAGAGAACAAGAAGGAATTAATATGGAGGTTTTTTTCACTTAAATAAAGCAGGGTTTTTCAGTCATGCTGACTTCTAAGTTGTGTCATGTATTATTATGATGTCTTTACTCGGCAGAATCTCTGAAGAGTAAACACACACACACACACACACACACACACACACACACACACACACACACACACATATATATATATATATATAGTAATACATATATATATATATATATATATATATATAGTAGGTTGCCACTACTTTCCATGATAGACTGGTTGCCAGCCAAGACTATAGAACTCAATCTGTTCTTTTATTTAACCCATAACTGGAGGAAGAGACGGATTAACACCTTTACCAAGGGTATTTGCGCGTAAGTGATTGTAATGAATTCAACTGAAATTCGAACTCGGCTCCCAGAAAGTATTTTTCTAAAAAAAGTTAGAAAACTAATAGGCCGATAGAAGCATCAGATGGTTCACCTGAGTTCTCAAAGACTAGAACTATTGAAGATTTCCAACAAACAAAATGACAAGAATCACCCAGGCATTTATTGTAAAGTTTTGAAAGAACAGGATTCTGTGCAGGAGTACATTTCTTAAGGATTACTGTAGGGATACCATCAACATATGTTTTAAGAGGATTCACTTTAGAGGTGATACCAGAAACCATGGACAGACTTATATTCATATCAGTCAATGGCGACTTAGTTCTAAGTTGGGCAAATATACTCCAGATGAGCCGAGTGTAGAATTTTAATAGAGTTTACGAGCAAAACCTTTTGCTTTATCAACAGAAGATGTTAACACCTCAAATTGAGTAAATAGTGATGTATAGAAGATCCTTGTTTAACACATTGTTAAAGAACTTTCCGTAGTCCCATGAAGCAAACATGTCAGAGGCTATCAATCAGTCAGTCAAGTGCCATACGTGACACACGCTTGGGCGATCATGTCTTGAAAGAGACATGACTGACTGGGCAGAAGATTATCCCGCAGTAGGTTGCCATTACTTCTATGGTAAACTGTCCTGTTATTTAACCCATAACTGGACGGAAGAGATAGATTAATACCTTTCCCAAGGGTATTTGCGCGTAGGTGAAGTCAATGAATTGAACTGGAATTCGAACTCGGTTCTCCGGTTTCTTGTTTCCGAGCCGATATTCACTGCACTACAACGCACAAAAGCTATACGGTTGCTTAATATCACTCCGGTACACACGGTAAAGTGATTCATGTGTTGTGTGCTACAGCGGCGAAACAAGCCTGTGTGAACGAATGAGAAGTTTGTGGTTTCTCCTGGTATTTGTTAGAAGTTACAAAAGTATCAATGTCGACTTTGGCGCTAGAAGAAACCACTGTGGCACAGTTATCATTAGGAAGGTTAAGAATATCAAACCAAGTGGACTCCCAAATAAAATTACGAAATGAATCCTAATCAGTACTCTGATAACAGAAAGAATTGTGAATAAATGTTGCGATGCTCAACAAAAGCTAAAGGAGAAGGTAAGGAACAAGTAAAGAATGAAAAACTGAGCAAATGGAAAATTGAATAATATTAATACCCGCAAAATCAGTAATATTAGAATACCTAAGCCATTTGACGTAATGAGCATTAGAATCACAAAATACAAAAAAAATTCCTCAGATATATGTTTTTTTGTTTTTTCTGGGGTTTTTTTTTATGGCATATCAACCTCGGCGGGTCATTTATTGCCAACTAAATTTTATTTATTTATAGCTGGTAATACCGTTTTTTTTTAACAATTTACTGTTATTTTTTATATAAGTTTTGTATCTAGTAATACTTTTTTTCTTTTCGAGTATCAACATTCATTGGGATTTGTTTTTAAGGGCAGGGTCCCCAAGTCCTACTCTTATTATTTAACCCATAAATGGAGGGAAGGGACGGATTAATACCTTTCCCAAGGGCGCCAACGCTTAAATGAATGCAGTGTATTAAACTGGAATTCGAACTCTGCTCACCGATTTCTCTTTCCGAGCCCATCTCCACTGCACCACAACGCACATCCGTCACTAAACGCTTACAGCACCTGGTATTCTCAAGCGGTCACCCATCTAAGTACAAACCAGGCTCAACGTTGCTTAACTTCAGTGATCGAGCGAGAACCGGTGTATTCAAGGTGATAGGCCGTAAGCCTCAGATATATGTAAAGAGAGAGAGAGAGAGAGAAAGAGAGAGAGAGAGATTTCTATATTATCAGAAATTTGGCTTAATAGATTATAGTTATGTTGGGACCAAGTGAAAGGTTTAAGAAATAACAAAACATTTTTATAGAAATATTGTATATTTAACAGTAAATACAATAGAAGAGTATTACACAACTAGTGCGTGTTTCAGTTGTCCAGCGTTCAATCAATTCGACTATTGGTATTTATTTTTGTATATTTACAAAATATGTGGCAAAAGGCCAAGTATGGGGATGGAAGAAGGCTGGTCTTCATCTGTCTTGCATTAAATTAGCTAGTCTCATTCGCTGACCCAAGCAGACTATACAATATTCCTTACACCAAAACATCACATCTTTACTTACCATTCTTACTTACACCATAATACCTCAGGAACTCTGTGAAAATCTAACTAATCCCATGTGTACAATTTGTCATTGGGGAGTGGGGAATAATAAATTTAAAATTGAAAACCTCGATGAATATTTATACAATGAATAATATTATTTACAATAATAAACAAAATTTTGTTAGTAAGAAAAGCCCCCATAATCCTTTATCGACACTGAAACATTACTTAGCTGGTCGAAATTTTTTGCGGGGCGTGTAAAAATCAAACAGTCAGACACACAATCACGCACTCGTCCAAACACAACCACAAATACGAAATAAACACACTTGAAAATGAAAATTCCCCGCATCTATCAGGGAACTAACATATCTAGTTACTTAACGGGGAATGAATTCGGGAATTAAACTTAAGAAAGTGAGGACAAAAATAAAAAAAAATGGGGCCAATGCCCCACTAAGTTTAAACACGGCGAAAAATACCCCACCAAATTTAAACACGGCGAAAAAAAAACAAAAAACAGACCTAAACTATCCTACTTTCGGGTGGGGTTGATTATGTTAAGTCCAGGATCCAAAATATCCTAATGCCTAGCCGGCATCAAAATTCCACTCCAAGTCAACTCCTTTCACTCGACAGATTCACGCAAGTTTTACTCACCTTTTGCCAAATTCTGATGGAGGGAGTCTTCGCCTTTGTGTTGTGATCTTGATTTTAAACTGATGCTTAAATAAAAAAATTAGTTGGGAAGAGGAAAACTTCTTGTCGTCCATATCATGACTCTCATAACATTTGCTAAGCATACAAACACATCATTCTCAGCCCTATTCAACAACGGTACTACATTGCTACAAACAGAAGCGACCTCAAAGACAAAGAACCTTCCGCGCAACATGCGAACCATGAAGTCTTCAAGCTGTGTCTTCCCACTGCCTCTGCCCACCACTCCCCCTCTTTCTTCTCTTGACTCGCACTTGCGGGTGGCGTTGAATATTGGGTAAGTGTGGGACTAGCCCCAGCCAAAGGTTTGACCTCACCGGTCCTAATCGCTGGCAGGCCCATTACAGAAGCAGCGGAACTATCATTAGTGGTAACTTGGTCGGCAGTGTCCGGAAGTCCAGAGGCCTTTTTGTCTGGACAATAGGTAGGTTATCTGCTGGCCACGATCGAGCATTATATCGAAGCTTCAACTCACGTTCAAGTTTTCAGATGTGCCACTCACTGTCTGTCCAAACTTACTCAAAAAGCAGCCAGATACTCTCCACCATCTTGAGAAGGGACCTCATAGACTGCTACAATGCCTCATATTTTGTACGCAGAATAAGGTAATTTGTTATTAGATATCTTTTACCGGATAGGGTACGTTTTGGCGCAGCCGTTTGGGCGTGGCTGCTTAGGTACGGCTGATTTGGCGCCAGCCTATTTGGTGATGGCTGTTCTAGCGCCAAGACAATGTTTTTAATTTATAAATGTTATTTTATTTATACATTTTAAGAACATTCTTTTAATTATAAATTTGTCTGTATAGAGAAAATTACAATATATCCATTATAAATTGAAAGATGATGCACATATTTAGAAACAGGACAACTATCTTTCTCCTTGTTTAGCTGTTTGTTTAGCCTACATACAGAGGGCACTTTTGTTCCTGCCAACGTCTGAGTTGAGTCAGTCAGTCAGTTAGCCTCAGTTGAGTTAGCTGTCGCAAATTTTTTTACCATATTTTTATATACTTTTTAACTAGAAAATTTCATTTTATCCATATGATGGCTGAAAAGGTATTAACGGAGTAAAGAAAAATTTACTCATAACGGATTCTTATACGTCTTTGATATAACAAACAAAGCTGACATCGAGTTGAAATATTGACGTTTCATTTTTCTATAAAAGTTTTAAAACTTGTTTTTAAGATTTAATGCTCGCAAATCTCATACAAGCCAGTCAATACGTTTAACATCAGATATCATCGCCACTCCAGGAAAACATCGTTACCGTACTCTTCAGATCCATCAACTCGATCATCTATACAAGTTGAAATTATCCAAGTTTAAATAAAATAATGTTGCTAGTGCTAATAAATCCAAATTTATTGAATGGTTTTGAATTTATGAACAAAGTTTTCTTAATGTTAAAATGCCCGGATAGCGCCCAAATGGCCGGGCCCAAATGTCAACCGGCGCCCTAACGGTCCGACCCAAACTGCCGAAACTGCCGCGCCCAAATAGTCCCATTCCGCTTATTACCGTTTCTTGGCAATCTTCAGTTACGGGTAACAGTATGTTCTACATGAAGAACCCTGTTTTTTTAATTAATCTTTGGGGTCTGACCCTAGGGACGTCAGTGGTTGAATTACTGTGTCTTTCGTAGAGCAAATGAAGTCGTCTGTTCTCCAAGATCTCCTCTCCTACTAATCTTATAGGAGGCGGAAGAGGTTCAACATTGATTCTTTAGAAGGAAGACACTGCAACACCCCCACTTTTCAGCCTGACTCCGTATGGAGTCTCTTTTAGTTTGTTTTTTTTTATAATTATTACACAATACTTTTTATTCAACAAAAAAAAGTTAAAACAACTACTTTGAAAATGCTGTATACAGGAATTACGTTCACAATTTTTTCTTTACTTTTACGACAAATATTTTACGTGTTAACAACAGTCCCTTTTGTTAAGGTCTCTATTAAATATTCCGAAATAATGAAATATTGGTTAAGTTTAATGGTAAATGTTAATTTTCAATAATCTAATGCTTATTGTGCTTTTCTGGTAATTCAAAGTTTATAAGTAAGGCGACTCATTCTTTTCCTTTTTCTGTAGACTTGGTATGAAATGAAAGATGTTCAATATCTTTTCTTTTTCGGGTTAATTTCTAAAGGTTCCGTAAATTTTCTTTTTCTGTTAGGCCTTCTGAGTTCTGGCACTGATTACGGTATTGGAATCTCAAACATGTCAAAGACTACGTCCATAGTGTCATCTTCTATAGGATCCCTATCGACTACACTTTCATACTGATTTCTGATTTGACTTACATGACGTTTGTGTATAAACTTCGGTTTCTGAACCATATAAACCATGTTAGAAATGTGGCTGTCTATTGTTTTTATCTCCCAGTGAGCTTTATTATTCCCAAATACACGAAAAAAAAAACAATTTCACCGATTTTAAAGCGATTTTAAGCACTTTATTTCTATGTCCTGCTTTTGTTTCTCTCAAAAAGAAATTCGTCAAATGCAGATTTTATTTTCCTGACAAAACGATTGCGTCTTGGCAGATGGAGCAGTGTTGTTAGAAGTTACAAGATAGACCTGCAAAAACTGCTGTATAGCCGTATCGTTGAAAATACATCTCGCCTTCTTCAGTGCTTTCTTGAATGTGTCCACAAAACGCTCTGCCTGTCCATTACTTCATAGGTGATATGGCGCCTTTGTAATATGCTTGATCAGGAATGACTGACAAACATTCTAAAATTAAAAAGGTTGTGAACTGTATGGCATTGTTTGTTACGATACGTCAACAAATCCTGAACGGTAAAATAGCTCGTACAAAAACTTTATTGTCATCTCCGAAGTCGGCTTCTTACATTTCAGTATTTCTGGCCACTTGGTAGTCAAAACCATCAAGTGGATCAGCAAAATCAATGTGTATGGTCGGGATTGAATTTTATCGGGGGCGCTTTAGCAGCCAAAGTATACCCTTTGCACGCTCTTACAGTGTTTTCAATATCTTTGTCCATGTTGGTCCAATAGACGTAACTTTTCATCAGACTCTTCATTCTTGAAGTTCCCGGATAGCCAACATGGCATTCCTTTAATGTTCTTTTCTGTAGTGTAAATAGGATTATTACACTGTCTCCGTACATTAGAGAGTGAGTAAACTACTGAGATATTCTGGTCTTTACTATTTAGTTTGTTCTTTACTTCCTTTATGAACTCATCATCGGACGCTTTGTCCATTATCTTGTCAATTGTTATAGTAAGTTCCCTGACAGTATTGCACAAGGTAATTTTTATTTCGATCTTTGTTCTTATGGCAGTAATGACTGTCTTTCAGGTGTTCAGCATACTTAGGTATCAATCTAGACAACCAGTCATCATGACAGATTTTAGTGGATGGGAGAAACTCCATTTTGTAGTTCTAATTGAGGAGAATGGTTTCCCATCTTTGCTGTCTATTAGCAGTATGTGTTGGCAGACCTTTTTTTATCCAAAGATAGTAAGGAATGGATAATGGTCAATCTGCAACGAAAAATACCCTCCATAAATACATCTATGAAATTTAGTCACCGCAAAAATGATTCCTAAGGCTTAATTTTCTATTTGCGAGTAACCCCTTAATAACGTCCTAGATGCATGGGCAATTGGCTTTATCGATTCATCCTTTTATGTGTGTAAATTGCACGCCCCGATGCCGTGGGAGCTAGCATTGCTGGCTGTAATGATGTCAATGTTTGGATTATAATGAGTCAAGAACAGATTTGATTTCAAAGAACCTCTTTTATTTTCTCAAATGCTTCCTGGCATTTGGTTGTCGATTTCTATTCTTTATCTTTTCTCAATAATTCATTAAGTGGAGCTCTCAAACTGTGCATTCTTGGGACAAAAACGTTGTAATAATTGGCAAGACCTAAAAAACTTTTGAAAGCCGACACATTTTCTGATGCTGGCATAATCTTTATTGCCGTTGCCTTATCTGGGTCGGGACGTCTTCCGTCTTTTTCAATTATTTGCCCAAGTACTTAATCCTCTCTAAGAAAAACTCACTCCTCCCGTCTTTTAATATGAATCCGTAATCCAGGATTCTCATGAACACCTACCAGACGTGCGATTTGTGTTCCTCGATGCTCTCGCTTTTCATTAGAACGTCATCGAAATCGGCCACAACAAAATCCAGATCATTTAACATAGTGTCTATGATCTGTTGAAAATGGAAAAGAACGACCTTAACCCCGAACGGAACTCTCAAAAATTTGTATAAACCCTTATGTGTATTTATGCAAAGAAGCTTCAAGCATTTCTCGTCCACGAGTATTTGCAGATTTGCGTCGCTTAAGTCAATCTTAGAAAAACGTTTCCTCCACTGAGCTTATCGAATATCTCCTCTGGACTTAGAAGGGAATAATGGATGCTGTTCAGTCCCTTTGAGAAATCAGTACATACACAAATTTCTTTGATCTTTTTTAAATAAAAACTGTAGGAGACGTGCCTCCACTATATTCACTCCTGAACTCCCATTTCCTCAAGTCAATTCAACTCCTCGTCAATTTTATTTAAAGAGGCAAATGGAACGTTAAGTTTTTGCTTAAAAACTGGGTCTACATCTGACTTTAACTCAAACTTAGCAGACATCAATTCGACTATTCCCCCAAGACCTTCTCTCCTACTAATCTTATGGTAGGCAGAAGAGCCCAACATAGACTCTTTAGAGGGAGGACACCACAAGTCCAGAGCGAAAAAAGAGTGATAAAGGGAAAAGTAATAGCTAACAGAGTGCAATACCGAGAGTCGAAAGCACATAAAAAATAATATGGAGCAATAAGGGATAATTTTCTTTGCAATCAATAAATTTTTCCCGAATTGAAATACAGGGAGTCCATGCATGTATATGCATCTTTATATATATATATTTATGTGTGTGTATGTGTGTGTGTGATAAAAATATAGTTTTAAGGTGTGCTATTTTTTAGCTAAAGTCTTCAATATCAGTGACAGAGCGTATGTAAATATACCTATAAGAAGGGGACACTGATGTCAATACAGAGCGGTAACAATATATTTCATGTTTGAACGCATTTTCAAGCCGTGATTAGACCTAAAGACTATCTATCTATATATATATATATATATATATATATATATATATATTAAAGGATTAAATTACTTAATTAATTAAATAATGAAAAAAGTAAAATGAAAATTATTTTTTATTGTTTCTAAAATAGCTGGGATACATACAAATCTAATAAAACAACCTTGTAGCGATAATTTATACATTGCACCTGAAACAAAATACTAGTTTCGACACTAGCTGAAGAAAATGACACTTTTCCGTTAAGCTTGAAAGAAATAAAACCCGTATCCCCCAGCATATAGCCTATATTTTCAAATTTAAAAGTTGATCTTCATTTTGATCAGTTAAATTAAACACACACAAAATCTAAAAAAAAGGTTCTGTCTGTCCCCTTCATATTGTTTTCTACATTCAAATGTAAATCATTTCCAACACAATTATTCACCATCGCTCAATGACGAGATAAAATCTCGAAACAAAAAATTCCGTGTCACAATATAAACTAAATAAATTTTAAATAAAAAAAATCTAATTTAATTATATCATGCTCTGCGATTATATGTTGTATTGAGCACTTTTAAAATGTAAATTCCAGAGAAATCGGGATTCAAAAACTGTTAGTTATTTTAACCTGGATATATATATATATATATATATATATATATATATATATATATATATATATATATATGTATTCTTAATCGTATAATTCTTTATATGTGTATGTATATATGTATTCTTAATCGTAGAATTGTGTGTGTGTGTGTATGTATGTATGTATGTGTGTACTTCTATATTTATGTATAATTGTAAATGAATTTTTTTTTTTTTTTACCTAGCGATGTCTTTATTTAGTTTAATTCAAATGACCTAACTTTTTTAAAATAATTTTATTTGAATTCCTATATCTTTTTATTCCCTTTAAAAATAATTATGCCTTTTTAAGTAAAGGCCTTTTTCTAATACTTCAACGTTTTTGGTAAGTTAGGTTTTTGAATATGTCCAGCGTCTGTAATATTATAAAAAAAAATTTTTCTTGCTTTTCTTTTCTTTTTCCCTCTCTTCCTTCCTTTATCTCTCTTATCTCCCACCTTTTTTCCGTGTTGCTTAACCTTACGTCGATTTAACACGGCTGTCTGTTAATTTTTAGTTACAATTCTCTTTCCTTTTTTTGCGAACCCAGACGATGTCAATTTTTTATTTTCTTGTTTATTTGATTTTATTTTGTTTTATCTTTTTCTTTTCCTTTATTTTTCCTTTTTATTTTCTTTTTTAATTTCTTTGCAAATCTATTTAAAAAGGAAAAGTAGACTAATTTTTCTCCAGTTTCTGAAAGGATTTTTCTGTTGCTGAGGTGATGTGGGGTTCTTCATATCGAAATGGCCATTCAACATCATTGAATTAATCCTTTTTTAATATATATATATATATATATATATATATATATATATATATATAGTGTATCGAGTGAGTATTTTAGCTAACAATTTGGAATCCAGGCACTCTCTCTTTTGATCCATAACCAACAGCTAATTGGTTATGGATCAAAAGAGAGAGTGCCTGGATTACGGTGCGTATGTTTGAATATATATATATATATATATAGTGTATCGAGGCAGCAGATAATTTTTGTAAACATATACTGTTAAATTTAACAGACAATAAATGTCTATTATGTTTAATCATGAACCGTTCGTATCATGAACCGTTCGTATTTTGGCTTTAATTTCAGGTGAAAATAAAGACAAAAATTGTCCAACATTTGGATATTTTTTATTATGCTGGTTCTAAGCTTTCGGCTCACATCTTCCTAGAGGTTACAAGGATGTTAACATAAAGACATCCACTACTGAAGATGATTTCATCTTGTGTTGACATAAAACATTGCTAAGCATCAATAACAATATATATATTTATTTATTTAATTTGTAAACGAGTTATTACGCGACCTAGGTTTCTACCATATGGTGTTTTCAGGCGAATTACAATAATATATATATATATATATATATATATATATATATATATATATATATATATATATATGGCTATTGGGCGGGTATAATGACAATATACACGCTAAAAAGTCTGCCTTCTCCTACCGAACGCACATAGTCCAGAAGTAGAATCGCCGACTGGCGCCAATTCGGTCGGGTTTCAATCCTGGGTTAAAAGCAGTCGGAGTCTAACCGTACTGATGAGCTGTGATACTGCGAAATAGATTTGACTATATATATATATTTCTTTAGTTTTTGGTCATAATTAAATTAGACCAGTACACAGTTGTATTAAAAAGTGTTCAATATAATTATAGTGTAAAACTTTTGAATATTTTTCATTTGTAAACAAGTTATTACGCAACAAGGGTTTCTACCTTTCGGTGTCTTCATGCAATTTACAGTAACTGAATTTACCGTTTTTTAAAAACCGTTCCCGTAACGAGGACTTTTTGTGAACGCGCAATTTTTAAAATTAGAAGTTAGAACATTTTCACTGAAGTGAATGCAACCAACTTGACTGAAATTAAAATTAAAATAGTATTTCATGAATAAGCCCAGGCTACCATATACGAATGAAGCTTACCGGGCTTTTTTTTTTTTTAGTTAAAGGTAATTCGATTCTTACTAATTGGTAAACAGCTTATGTCACCCTACATGAAGTGAGAATTGTTATATACTAACTTAGAGAGTTTCTGACAAAGAACTGAACTGTGGCCTTTTGCCCGAACTAGCTTAACTAAGTAAATATATTAAGAAAACGAGGATTGAACGATGGCTACCATTCATTAATCTAAAGAACTCGATTCTAAGCTTTTCTCTGTGCTGTCTCCCTCTAGATCATGACACTCCAGAATTTCCTGTCGTTGCTCACTTGTTCAATCTATAGTACAATCATCATCTTACTGTAGATGGTATGACAATAAACGACATCCGACAGCAAGGCCTCTGATTGGGAGATTGGGAGGAGCATGGAACCACCTGTTAATTGCCGTTGTTCCCAGGTCTACCCTGACCCGAGGTAGTATCACCTGATAGGGTCCCAACTATGGGTATATAGTTTATCCCTAAACTGGTGTAAAAAGTATAACGATAAACTTTTATAGAAATATATAAATAAGAAAAGAATTTTATAGAAAAATATACATTTTTGAAGGAAAGTATTACTAACAATACATTTTTAAGGCAAAAATTTTTATTAAAAATTATTTATATATTTCTTTTAGAAATATTTATATATTTCTTTTAGAAATATATAAATAAGAAAAGAATTTTATAGAAAAATATACATTTTTGAAGGAAAGTATTACTAACAATACATTTTTAAGGCAAAAATTATTACCATGACACATTTTCGAAGGAAAAAAGTTATTACCAGTAATACATTTTTAAATACAAAACTAGAAGACGTCTTCAGTTTTATAAAGTAAAATAATAATAATAATAATAATAATAATAATAATAATAATGTGCCAGTGATAGTAGGTGAACTTGGAATGATAAAAAATGGAACAAAACAACACATTGAAAGAATCCCTGGAAACCCCAGCTTAAGAGATATACAAAAAATTGTCTTATTAAGTACAGCCCACACACTAAGGAAAACTTTATCTATGTAATGCTGGGGATGATAGGGAAGATAGAAAAACATGAAATGGAGCCATAACAACACGCCACTACCTGCCTTAGGTCTCCCCGCAGACTTGGTTGGTAGTGAGACCAAAGCAGAAATCGAAATATGATGAAAAATGACATAATAATAATAATAATAATTTTCATCAAAATCTGACTAAATCAACCTACTCACTATAACTGGACATTAATAAAAATAACTAAAAACCCTATTTTTTGGCATTAAATAACTCACAGAGGTTGATATGCTGTTAAACAAAACTCACTCATTCACTCTTACTGTAGAACAAAATTTATCACCTCATGTTCGTTCTTTATTCCTGATATGGCATTCACCGCCATATAGAAGGACTGATATTACGTCACAATTCGGCACTTTTATCTTTACTTCAAACGAAATTTTCGTGTTTCTTAATATTTTACCCAGCTTTTGGAAGGCACTTTCGCTACCCCAGTGTGCCTTCGAATTTCATTATCGCGTTTTCTGTACTCCGTTAAAGCATTTCCTAGATATTTAAATTGAGAAGTACCTGAAAAGCATATAACCTGGAATTGGGAACAATAGCAATTAATAGGTGGTTCTACCAATCAGAATTTTTGCTGCCGGATGTAGTTTATCGTCATACCCAGGACTGAAGTAGTGAACTAAAAGTATCATTATTTAACACATCACTAATTTCATTTTCCATCCGACAAATATTGCTATATGACACAAATTGAGGATATATTTTTTTTTTTTATAAGCGTTTCACCCCGAGCAAGGCATGTCACTGCCACTACTGCGCAGGGGGCTACATAGAGTGGAGAAAGGATGGTTAAATATAGGACATGTCAGAGGGTGGGTGATAGGCGGGTAATGATACCGAGAATGAGGGTTGGGTAGATGAGAATGTTCTGAGAATAATTGGGAGTTAGTGTGATAGGAGGTGTCTATTGACCCTACATTTAAACACCTGGAGATTGTAGCTGTCGGGAAAGCAGACTTGTGGAAGGGAATTCCAAAGGCGGGAAACGCGAGAAAAGAAGCTGTTGGAGTAGAATTTACGGTTACATCTTATCTGTTTCACTGTAAAAGGGTGGGACCTAGTTGCTAATCTAGTATCTCTTGTAAATTCGTGCTTAGGCGGCACCAGTGATCTAAGTTCATCGGAGCAGAAGCCATGGAAGTACTTGTAGAAGAGGTACAGGGAAGCCACATCACGCCGGTGAGAGAGTGGTTGCAGCCGGTCTACCAAGTCAGTATCAACCACGTTACAGATCCTCCTTTGAAAGCTTGTCCTCGCTATTATGATGAAGACCGTTGCCAATCTATCTATCTATCTATCTATATATATATATATATATATATATATATATATATATATCCCTCCTGTCACGCACATGGAGAGAGAGAGAGAGAGAGACAATAGCGAGGCCTCGTCGGCTTAGTTCCTTCTATTTACTACTAGTTAATAAATTTACTATCAGATCTGAAAGCACTTGCCGCGTGTTTGCTCTTTAAAAATGTCTTATTGCTTTACTTGTTTCTATAATAATTATGTCATCGGGTAGTGAAATATATATATATAATCCACTTAAATAGTTTACGTCATTTTTTTACGGTAGGGGTACATTCATGCTTAAATAATCTCTAAAAGATCAAGTGTTTTTCTTATCTTGAATATCAAGAGATAAAATATTTACAGTTTGTATATATATCTAATTTTTACCAGTTTTAAAATAACTCAAATTTAACTCCTAATTTTGTACAACCCAGACACTTTTACTATATTCTCCTGTATTACGTGATACACGCTTTGGGTGATAATGTCTCGAAAGACATGACTGGGCAGAAGATTATCCTTGTTGTCATTGTTTTCTGTGGTGGAATGGTTGCCAGCCAAGGCTATAGAACCCAAGCTGTACTATTATTTAACCCAGAACTGGAGAGAAGAGACGGATTAATACCTTTCTAAATGATATGTACTATGTCTAGTTTGATACAGTTTCAAAGCTTAAGGACTGTTATTTGTCCAAATTCTACGTATTTGTCAAGTTATAATTGTTTGAAATTAATATAAAATCTGCATTTGTTTGAACATTTGGCTGATGGCCATATTACGTTGAAACACCAATTTTCGTAGGATTACTGAAATTAAAAAAGTCAAGCCTGGTCAGTACCTTGATATGGGGAAGAAGGTAAATGATCCATTCTTGTCATGGATTTCATACTCAGAAACCTGCAGACTCTTAATTCATCACGCACAGTGGCATTGCCATGGTTGAGAACCAACTTCATAAGATAGTGATTTTTTCTCTCTTAGAACAAAGTTGCTTAACTCTTTCAGCTTTTCTAAATAAACATGCTGGTTGACAGTTTGTCCTTGTTTTTTTTTTTGTTTTTTTTATAGTGGTTTCACCCCAAGTAAGGCAGTACTCTCACTGGAGCGTAGGGGGTTAAAGCGAGAATAGAGGGAAACAGGAAAAAAACGGTACTGGGGAATTTAAAGAAATGGTAAATGAAAGGTAGGAGTCAAGAAAATAGAAAATGGCAATTGACGTTGCATTTAAATATTTGGAGATTGTAGCTGTCAGGGAAGCAAGCAAGTGGAAGGGAGTTCCATGGGTGGGAAGTGCGAGGAAAGAAACTACTAGAGAAGTGGTGGTTATATTTGCCTATTTTGACGTAAAAAGGGTGGAACCTAGTTGCCAATCTAATTACACTAATAAATTCATGAGGGCGGGGCACCAAGGAATGAAACTCGTCAACGCAGAAGCCATGAAAATGCTTGTAGAAAAGACAGAGAGAAGCCTCATTCTATCGGTGAGAAAGTGATTGAAGGCGAAATGCCAAATCGAAGCCAATTACATTTCGTTGGATTTGAATGCTTTGTTTTCCACGACATGCTTCGCGCTTTGTTTCCAGGTCGTATGAAAAACATGGCGTTTCATTCTAGGTAATATCCTCGTTCAAAAGAACAGCCGAAACCTGAAGCCGTCGTTATTTCTGCTCGTCATGTAAAGTTTGAGGCACCATCTTTGAGGAAGTTTTTGTGCAGTTTTTCCCTATTCTTTATATATTCTCTTATCATACAATTAATTATTCTTCGATCTGACCATACAAAGTTTGCCCATACTTGCATCTGTAGTTTCTATTGAACAGCTTATACCGCTAAAAAAACTCGATTTCTTCATAGCCTCTTCACCATAAGATATAAGCTATAATGCATTTTCAGTAGCATTATTATCAATATTCACACAAAACATGATTTTAATTCCGTTCTTTCAGATTAATTTCACTCATTATCCACCAAAAATATAACATGAACACGTACAATTTCCTTTACTGCTCAGCAACAATGACTCACATGGTTAAAAAAGCTGAGGCTACAACATTTACAGGCGTGTCCGATTACAAGTATTCCTGAGTCACTATTCCAGTGACACGATACATTCACTGCGTAACATTTGTCATACCTCACTACTACTCTATCAGTATTTTTTCTTCTCACATATTCCGTCTGTGGGGCCCACTTCCGTTTGCTTACTTCCCTGATAGCTGCAGTCTCAAAAAGTTTAAATGCAACGTCAACTGTCATCTCCAACATCCATAAACCCCACCCACCTCATTCTTTTTTCGGTATCTTATGTACCCTGTTTTCTCTCTTTGTAACATTACGTGGAGAACCATGATCGCCTACGTCCTGAAGAGACAGGGCACATAGAAGAAGAAGAAGAAGAAGAAGAAGAAGAAGAAGAAGAAGACTCTGCGCACCGGTGGCAGTTCTGCCTTGTTTGGAATGAAACGATTATAAAAAATTAAAAATATCAGCAGTTTGATATAGTTCCCTTATAAATAGGAGCAAAAAACATGTCGTTGGATCTGACAAGCTTTAGATCTTTCGTCCAAAAAGTTGAGTTGTTTGCCTTACAAGTGCAATTTTTTCCCAGGATCTTTAGATATACAGGGTGTTGCAGCAAATCCGACACATGACAAAAAGAAAACGAAACAGACAATAAAAACAAAAGTTTTATATGCATAGATCCGACAGTTTATTTAGCAACAGTCAGAGTTACATACTAAATTATTTTCCAGTGTAACCACCGCCGCTTTCCATGTCCTTGTCCATAGCGGCAAACGCCTCCACGATGGCCGCTTTCAGAGTCGACCGTGTTGTGGGTGTGCTTGTTGATTTTGGCCTCGATCATGCCCCCAGAAGAAATAGTCAATGGGTTGCAGTCGGGTGAGGAGGGCGTCCACAAGTCCGGTGACCAGTGGTGAGGAACATTGTTGAGCAGCCACGCCTAGATCGTTTTGGCCTTTTGTGGAGGATCAGAGTCCTGCTGGAAGATATAAGGGCGTCCAGCGGCGATCTCGTCCATCCAGGACTTCATCACACTCCTCAGCACCTCCTGGTAGATCTCAGCGGTGACTCAGGCCCTTTTGAAAGAAGAACGGATGTATGACGTACCCCTCGCTGGAGATGATGCCAAGGACCATGACGGAGGAGGGAACCTATGCTTCACGATGGGAACGTTCTCAATGTTTTGCAAATTCACCTGTTGTTCTGCCTGTTGCTCGTCTGGTACTGGATGAAATTCTTTTCATCAGAAAAAACCTCAACATTCTGTACATATCGGCTCAGTTGTTTATACTAACGTAAACAAAGCAATTTCTAAAGAAGTGATGGATTTGTATTTATTAATCTGACAGATTTTGTTACTTAAACCTTATTCTTAATCGTTAATCATATTTGAATAGACGTTTCATTTATTTATTAAACATTATATTTATTTATTTTCTTATACCGGCCTGAATATTCGAGAAATCTCATCAAAGAAAATATGCGTTTTTCCTTTTCCAAACGTATGCAGGTTCGAATCCTTCCGTGGAGTTATTTTCTTAAAAAAGGATTTCTCAAGCACAACAGTGGTTGATAATGAAATTATGCGTAGCTGACCTTAGTCACAATTTCTGAGTGAAAGCACATGTTCTGGTGTTGTTATCAATTTTAACACCGCGAGAGCACTCAGACTCGGTCACGATGACTTCTAAATTCGTGATAAAACCACCATCGACGGCTTCCAAACAGTTCCCGCTAACCTATTTAGTCAAGAAGCTTTTGATTAACCTGTGGTATGATTTTCAGGTGCTTCATCACAAGGCATCTGTCCGCTGGGAATGCTGCCGTAGGACGATAACATCAAGAATAACCTTCCTGCCAAATCAAACATGGTAAGATTCGAACTCAGGTCTCATAGCTCACAGACAAAAAAAATTAATAAAATTTTAAAAAAATTAAAAAACGTTCATATATATATATAGATGAATAGAATAAGTAAAGAACAGGTAGGAAAAAAGTGCCTTTAATCTAGCATGTTTCACTTGAACAAGCTTCTTCAGAGATTTTTAAAGACGAAATTTTAGTTTTTAAAAAGTCTCTAAAGAAGCTTGTTAAAGTGAAGCATGTAGATTAAAGACACCTTTTTCTACCTGTTCTTTACTTATTCTATTCTTTTATATATATATATATATATATATATATATATGTAATTATTATTAACTAGTTACTGACCAGAATTAAAATTAGGCCTCTATACATTTGTATTAAAAAGTGCTAAATAGTGCTTGGTTGATTCTATTTAGCAGTATTTCAAATACTCTTGGTTATTTAATGCTGAAATCTAAATATTTAAACAGAATTTTATAACTTTAACTCATGTATTTTGAACGTTATTGGATGCACTAAACCAGAGATACAATGATCAGTTTCAATAAAAAGGTATTGTTGGTTGGTTGGTTGGTTAGAGGCCTTGCTGCCAGATGTAGTTTATCATCATACCATGATAACCTGCCAATAGAAACATAGATGGCAGAATAAATGAATGATTGAAACGATTGAACGACGTTATAGGACTTTGGTTAACAAAGAATAGATTAATTTTTGTATATCACAATAATTCTAGATACTATAGTTAATTGTAAAATGTAGCAATTATATATATATATATATATATATATATATATATATATAACGCACATCCACTTACACTACAACGTACATTCCACAGACAAACATATATATGTGTGTGTTGTATGTGTGCGTGTTGTGGTATAAGGGATATAGGCTTGGAAAGAGAAATCGTTAAGTCGAGTTCCACCGCCAGTCGAATTCTTTTCATTCACTTACGCACACTTAACCTTGGGAAAGGCACTAATCCATCTCGTCTCCCTCCAGCTATGGATTGAATAGCGATACAGTTTGGGTTTTATATCACTTGGTTTGCAACAGGTCTACCTACGACGAAAAAATCTGCGCATTGAGTTATGTCTCAAAAGAAACATAATTACCTAAGCGTATATTACGTATGACAATTAACTGACTGATATATATATATATATATATATATATATATATATATATATATATATATATAAGCTTATTTATAAATGGAACTTTGTGTGTCTGTGTGTCTGTGTCTGTGTGTCTGTTACCTATAAACTCCGAAACGGCTGAAGCGATTTTCTTGAAAATTTACACAGTTGTACTATAAACTTCTGCGAGTGTTCTTAGCTAGGTTTTGTGTCGAGGTACACCCGATAAATATCGAAAATCGATAATCGAAAAATCTGGTTATAGAAGGAGTGGTCCGATTTTAATCAAATTTGATACGCTCATAGACAAAAACATAATAAACGATATTCAGAAGTTTCATATATATATAACATAGTGATGATCCACGTATACTGTCTTAATATGTATAGGAAAACTACTAAAGAGTTGTAAGTTTAAAAATGTATTTTTTGACAGTATTTGTTTAATTCTATTATTATATTTGATATTTCAGACCACCATTTTAAATTTAAATTTTAAAATCATTTGTTTCTGATGAAGGACCGAGAGCGGTCTGAAATATCAAATATAATAATAGAAATAAACAAATACTGTCCCAAAAACACATTTTTAAACTTAGAACTCTTTGATAGTTTTTCCTATATATATATATATATATATATATATAAAAGGCAAGATGTTTGTGTGTGTGTCTGTTTATCCGCCTGTATGTCTGTATTTTTTCAGCCCTTTTATTTTAGTTTTTGCTTCGGGTTTGGCTCTAAGTAGGTATAATTGTGGTTTTTACTCTCAGCCATGATACCATTTACTCAGAGAACTTTTTAGCCTTCAACATTCAGTTTAAGACGAAAAAACTTATTTGACATCGATACCAGGAAATGAAAATTTAACTCACATCCATTCATTTTTCTTTCAGTCTCCGGTTTCGCTTTAACTGGAAACAACTATTGCTTTTTAGTCTTTCGTGCCAGCGTCCAAAGAGTCTGAGCTCCGGGACCATGGATTAGTTTTAAAGCTTTCATTTCACCCGAGCAACGCCGGGCTATACTGCTAGTATATATATATATATATATATATATATATATAATAAAGAGAGAGAAAGAGAGAGAGAGAGAGAGAGAGAGAGAAAGAAACCTTTTATATATTATTTATTGTTTGACAATAAATATATATAGTGTAAAGAAATTCTGGACAAAAATTCATTTTTTATCGAAATATACCCTTATCAAACAATGTTATGTTTTATAAAATGGCAAATGTAAGAATTTCTATAAAACCAGATATTATGGTTATAAACACGAACATGTTAAAATATGTGTCATGCAATATACAATAGCAAATATAAGAAATATAGACATCCCAAAACAAGCGGGGAAAGAGAAAGGATTATAAAATAAATTTTAATTTTAACAATAAGCACGAAAAGTATATATATATATTCTGCTCTGCTTACGTATTGAGGGCTTTTTTGTTATAGATTACTCGTTTCGGGTTTTTTTCTATGGGCTACGTACATTGACAGATGTTCACGTGCTTAGCTCTTTCTTTTTTTACAACCGTTTTTTTTTTTTACTGGAAACAACTATTGCTTTTTAGTCTTTCGTGCCAGCGTCCAAAGAGTCTCAGGACCATGGGTTAGTTTTAAAGCTTTCATTACACCCGAGCAACGCCGGGCTATACTGCTAGTATATATATATATATTAGTCATCCACATACAAGTCTGTTTCACTGTATCACAGCTCATCAGTGTGGCTAGACACATCCACTTGCTTCTGTTTCCGGGACTGAAACTCGACCGATTTGGTGTGAGTCGAAGTCGTTATTTATATATATATAGTTTTTTTTATTGCGTTATCGAGTCTAATCCATGAGAATTCCATCTACCCCCTTTTAATTATCTGGATAAAGTAATATTTGGTTTTTAAACTTATATATCATTCTCTAACTCTTGTAACCGTAAATTCTCTGATGAAGTACTATTGCTAGTACCGAAACACGACAGCTCTTGTAAAGCTGTGAAAAATATTTTTATTATAAATACCAATAATAAAAATGTTACTATAAATATAGCTTTACTATGTTTCGAGCACTTAAAAAAAATGCTACGAACTGTGGATTGTTATTCTATTAGTTCTTAGTAATACTAAGATACATACATATATATATGTGTGTGTGTGTGTGTGTGTGTGTGTGTGTGTGGAGGGAGAGAAGTAGATATACATACATATTACATATAAATAGTGTGTGAAATATATGAGATAGATCATATGTAATTATAAACATTGCGGAAAGAAAAATAATACTGCACGGTGATACATTTGCACCGACCTGATATTTTCTCCAACTTATCACAGTAAATGTTAGTGCTGACAAATTTCCATGTTTAAAGAATTTTGCTGGGAAAATGTTTTGTATTTCTCGATCTACATACCTCTTTGAGCAAAGGTTTTCTCACATGAACATCAACAAAAGTAAAACTAGATCTTCTCTGACTGACATAAACTTCCAAGCAATGATGAAGATTTCAACAAGCAACCTCACTCCTGATTTCAAAAGACTTATTGAAAAAGGTTAGAGGTTACATTTGTCTCACTGAATTTCTTGCGCTGAATGGTGTGTATTTGCACGTAAACAATTTTATTAAAACATTTTCTGTCTACCATTATCACTTTTGTTTTGTTTATTACATGTTTTACGTATATATTTTAAATTTGCACTTCGCATTAATTGAAATATTAATGTAAACTAATGAATTGGATTAGTTTTAGAAGGTACAGATTTCCGCTAAACACGACTATCTCAAAGTAGCTCCCGAGCCAATTTAATTGTCCGCCCCTGCACTAATGGGTTAAATATTTTTAGCATATCTACTTCGTAGAAGTTAATTAAGCCAAAGAAGGTATGAAACTTGTTGATCATTAAATTTATTGGATGGACCCGAACATTTTGGCCGCATAGCGAACGTACGTTTTGTACACCCCCCACCCACCCACCCACGAGTACTGCATATATAAATATAACGGCACATTCATAAACGCGCATTTGTGTGTGTGTGTGTGTGTGTATGTGTGTGTGTGTGTGTGTGTGTGTGTGTGTGTGTGTGTGTGTGTGTGTGTATAACCCACCATAAATTTATCTCGTTCGCCCACTTGAAACCTTTATCTTTACCTGTTTGTTCTGTCTTTTCGATTTCTTTCTTATGGACCCTAACTTTTTTTGTTCTTGTTGTCGATTTCTTTTAAACTGGCGTCTTAAAAGTTCCCTATCACTATGTCTCTGTCTCTCACTCGCACGCACGCACGCACACACACACACGCACACACACACACACACACATAAACACACACACATGACAGAGGAAGTGAGAGAGTAAACACATGCTACTACATTACGTGTGTGCACTACAGACACATACAAAAAAGCACACACGCTTGAGGGTAAAGGTCTCGAAAAAAAATAAAATCTCTTAGTCATTAAAAATATTATCTAGTGTACTTTCTTGCTATTCTTGTCAACCAACCTTGCAATCTATCCCTATCTTTCTCTCTCTCACACCTACATACATATATACATACATACATGCATACATGTATATATATATATATATATATATATATATAAATAGAATAAGTAAAGAACAGGTAGAAAAAGGTGTCTTTAATCTACATGCTTCACTTTAACAAGCTTCTTTAGAGACTTTTTAAAAACTAAAATTTCGTCTTTAAAAATCTCTGAAGAAGCTTGTTCAAGTGAAACATGCTAGATTAAAGGCACTTTTTTCCTACCTGTTCTTTACTTATTCGATTCATCTTGCCGGATTTCGATCCATATATTCAACTTATATATATAAAAAAAAACTTCAAACTTATATATATATATTGTTTTTATGAAAATAGCGGTGAGTTGAAATATGGACTAAATCCTTCAGAATAACTTGAAGTGACAAGACAGAATATTTTATAAATTTGACATGTCTCGATTTTGTTTTACCTGTATCATAAATTTTGAGGAATGAAATGATTCGGAATTACTTTATACGTAGTTCAACATACACACGAAAATTATATAATTTTTCTTTCTCATGTGCCGTGTCCCTACAGAACGTAAACGATGAAGGATTTCCTCTTGCCCTTGTCACTTGTTGCTTTTAATATTTTTCCTCATGGCATCTCTCCCAAAACCCGCTCCCTCTTCCATTTGCTCAAGCCTATCAAGTATGTCTCGCGCTACTTTCCCTTGTCTCTCTTACCCTCTATCCGTCCTGTGACTATAAGATTCTCCCGACCCTCCTTCCTCATCACGTGTCCCAGGAATCTCAGCTGTCACTTCCTGACGTTAAGTATGAGTTTTCTTCTAGTTTGCCTCCTCTTCAACACCTTGTCGTTCCTCCCGTGCTCTGTCCATGGTATCCTCAGTATCCTTCTGTAGAACCTAGAGTCACTCCTTCATCCTTGAATTCGATGCCATACAGATGGACAAATACCCTTGGGAAAGGTATTAATCCGTTGCTTTCCTCCAGTTATGGGTTAAGTAATAGGACAGATTGGGTTCTATAGCCTTGGTTGACAACCAGTCTACCGCAGAATGCAAAACCAAACTACTGCGGGATAATCATCTGCCCAGGCAGTCATGTCTCTTTCGAGACATGATCACCCAAAACGTGTATCACGTATGTATATTTACCCTACTCCCCCACTGGAGCGAGATGTGAGACAAGGTCTTTTTTTAAGGTGGGGAACCCGACCGCGTACGGACGGACACAGGAACAAAAATCCCCCAGTCCCCCTAACCGCCGGTTGAGCTGGCCCCACTGATCAGCACCTGGTCCCCCCACGTCTGCTGCAATGGGATGGCGTGTCCGAGGAACACTGTTCCCCGGGACCGGACATCTATCAGTGTAATTTTTCTCAGATGCAACCCTCGCGGACAGAGCTGCACTCTGTCTTCGAGGACAGAGACGCAACTGAGACATGATTTGGGTCCCTACCCGACACAAAAATGTGCCGGGTAAGTATGATACTTAACTAACAGAAGAACAGATATCACATAGCAGTCCGGCAATATTTTCCATATTTCCAATTAGATTTTCCTGCTTGATATCCTGCATGATTTTAAAACAGAACGATAACTCCGAATCATTCCACTTACAAATTTTCAAATGAAGCTAAATATTGCTGCCATGCAATCCCCCCCCTCTCTCTCTCTCTCTCTCATATATATATATATATATATATATATACACACACACACACGCTATTTTATATTTTTAATTTCGCGTATACCTGTTAGATGTTTCTGATTTTGTCGACTGCACGGTATAGTAGGGTCAGTTGGGCACCGTCTGTGAAAAATGAGACCATGACGCAATTCAGTCCACTAAAAATTTGGAAACGGCATTCGCACCGGAAGCTCCAATATGAACATTTCAGAGATTTTGGGTGTCAATCAGTGCAAAAAATTCGGAAGGTTTGGACGAGTCCAATGACGATTACGAATGTGCGGTATCTCAAAAACTCACTCTGGTCGTTCTGTTAAGAAAAAACTCCCAAATTTTATGATGAAAGCCTCACTCAAAAAGAGAGCCTACATCTTGAGGAGGCAGTGCTGCTCTGGGTGAAGACGGTGGCTGCTGGAAGCACCTGTCGACAGATTTCTGCCCCATGCCACTAGCAGGAGAATCCAGTCATGACTGTCAGACAATTTCTGGGACCACATCATCCTTTACATTTGGGCACCTATATCACCGGACTACAACCATCTTGCAGCTGAGCAAGAGACCAAAAAAACTCCTTGTAACACCAAAGATGAACTGAAAACAAGGATTATGGCAGCATTCACCAACTTCAAAAAGGAGACACTCTAAAAGAGATGCAGGAAATTCTGAAGTCATCAGGAGGTCGTGGTTGGAGCCAATGGCGATTTTTTTTTAATTAAATTTATTCTTTAAGAGTTCATTATATTTTTTGTGCAATTTTGATAAGTATATTTGTTAAAATGAGATGTCGGTGTTATTTTCCTTTTTGCATAATTTAGAAGACAACTCATCCATCACACCCAATATATATAGAAAATCATACGCAGACAGTCCTGTTTCGCTGTATCATAGATCATCAGTACGGCTAGACATCCGATTGCTTCCAGCCGGGATTGAAACCCGACTGATTTGACATCAGTCGGAAATTATATATATATATATATATATATATATATATATATATATAAATTACTTGCGTTGGTATGGTTAATGGTACACACAAATAAGCGCGCACATATATATATGTACATTGAGAAATACAAAAATGTATATATTTATATTGAAAGTTATGAACAGTTCTACTGCTATCAACAGGGTTTCCATGTCGCTGCTATATCCAAAGATTGTAGAGTAAAAAATAGTTTTGTTTTCCGTTTAGATATGTGTAAAAGTCAATTCATATTCAATAGACATCATGATGCCTGTGACATGCCAAGCACAAAGTCGAGAGAAATGGACAAATTTTGAATTTACCTAAAATTATGCAACATAAAACCTAAATGTAAATCGAATTTACTCTCGTGAAGAATTGAATACTTGCAATAAACATATACTTTTCATATATAAACAAAATCATATGTATATTTTGTCTATCATAAATTATATATGTGCGTGTGAGGAAACCCCGAACTGCTATTTTTTCGCTCCATCTATCAATTTGCTGTAAAGTTTATTATTCTGATACAAAGCGGGGAATTATTAAAAAAAGAGCAACTAACTTATTCTATCTTTGGCTTTATTTTTATTTTCGTTTTAATTCGTCGGTGAGCATGGTATTTAATTTAGGTTTTATCCATTTTCTAATGTGAATAATTTACAATGCCTACATATGACATTAATTTCGTTACGTTTATTTAATAAATTTTTATTTTTAAGGGATCTAATAATAAATAGTTTTTTCATATAAGCATAATGAACATAGTTCATTTAAGGACTTACATGTTTTAGCTTCTTTTAGGATTTTCCCCTTTATTTTGGGTGTTTTTTTTTTTTTTTGTTTCCTTTAGGTACCAATGATATATCGATAGGGATGTTCTATTGCTGTATTTGCTATTATTAAATGAAGAGGTATGCTGGTAAATTCTCTCTGGATATATATATATATATATATATATATATATATATATCTTGTGTGTGTGTGTGTGTGTGTGTGTGTGTGTGTGTGTGTGTGTATTTCTTGTGCGTATGTATGTGCGTGCGTGTACACCTTCAAACACGCATAGATGGAAGACGATTTTAATTACATGGAGTTTTTAATCAAATATGAAGTTTTTTTTATAATCATATCACTTCAAGCAAGACATTTTATTGCCAGTTTTGCAGGGGGTTACATAGGAGGAAAGTTATGAAAAAGAATGACAGGTTATAGGCGGTGTCAGGAAGTGGCTAAGAAAATGATGAGAATACAGATGAGAGTGAAGTAGACAAAGAAGGGAGCATGAGAAAGAGGATGCAGGTTAGTGAGATAGGAGATGACGATTGACTTTACATTTAAATTCTTGGAGAATGTAGCTGTCGAGAAAGCAAGTAAATGGAAGGGAATTCCACAGGTGGGAGGTGCGAGAAAAGAAGCTGTTGGAGTAGAATTTGCGTTTACAATTTATTGGTTTCACAGTAAAAGGACGGGACCTAGTTGCTAATCTTGTGGCTCGAGTAAGTTTATATATAGGGGGCACAAGTGAGCTAAGTTCATCGGAGCAGAAGCCGTGAAAGTATTTGTAGAAGAGACCCAAGGAAGCCACATTGCGCCGGTGAGAAAGTGACTGTATCTGAGCTGCCAAGTCGGGATCTATTACATTACAGATTCTCCGTTAGATTTTGTCAAGGACACCTAGATGGATACCAAGAGCACCCGACCAGATATGATAGCAGTATTCAATGCACAGACGGATGGTAGATTTATATATGTGCAGGATTGTTTCAAGCGGAAAAAACTTCCTGGCCCTACACAGAGAACCGACTTTCTAAGCAGCGGATTTCGCTATGAATTCTATATAGTCATTCCACTTGAGGTCTGTTGTGAGAGTTAAGCCGAGGAGACGCACTGTTTTGCTTTCAGGGAGACTAACCTGATCCATGCTAATGTTGGGGGGGGGGGTAAGAGCGATTGTCTGATGGTTAATAGATAGCATCTTCGTTTTGGAAGCATTAAAATTCACGAGTCATTTCTTACCCTAGACCGCTACGGATCGGAGGTCCTTTTCAAGCTTTTTATTTTTAATAAAATATTTATCTTTAGCCCAATACACTTTCTTTGTGCAAGATTTAATTTACAACACACACACACACACACACGCACACATATATATATATATATATATAGAGAGAGAGAGAGAGAGAGAGAGAGAGAGACATTTTCTGAAATCTCCTCTTGGGTGGACCGAACAATTACATAAAGGTTCATCTTCGAATCTCTGTAGGAGAGATGCTTAATATTACATCAGTCAGCTAAGTGACTAAATTTATACTTGAATTAATCTATATATATATATATATATATATATATATATATATATATATTTAGGCAGCAAATTTTCTTTTAGACATGTCAGATTAAATAAATTGCAAACACTGTGTCTGCTTATTTTTAACAAAATCCGTTAATAGTCACGGATAATCTTTCGCGTATTATAATTGAAAGATGTAAGGAATGAGCTGTAACGTTATTATCATGCATTTCTCAATATATACAAAAAAAGAAAGAGATTGAAAGTACTTGGGTACATTGAGAAATGAATGATAATAACATCTGTCAACGTTATAGCTCCTTTTTGACATCTTTCAATTATAATACGCGAAAGATTATTCGTGACTATGAACGGATTTTATTAAAACTAAGCAGACACAATGTTTGCAATTTATTTAATCTGACATATAATGCTGAATGACAATTAAGCCTTTTATTCTTTTTATTTATTTTTTTTCTTCTATTTGTACAACTACATTGTCTTCTGGATAAAGGTTTTGTAAAATCTGTACCAATCTTCTGTATATCCGTGCGCTTTCGTCTATTCTATAATCAAGGATTTTTTTAAAAATGAAAATCCCAATTTTTATATATGTATATCTATAATGATGAGAATGTGTTTTTATTTTCCAAAAGATGGTCAGCGCTTTGTGACCGTATTCGTAGTTGATATTAAGTGTTAGCTTTTTACTTTTTTTAGTATAAATGCTTTCTTTATTTTTTAGCTGTTTTTAATAGATACATCTTGTCTTATATACGTTTTTTATAATTTAATTACAAAGTGACCAGGTAAAAGCACCAATAAAGGTCGAACTCATTTCGTTGGCCCACCAACCATCGATACATCACAGACTGTCTCTATGTAATATGTATAAAAAGAAATAGATAGATAGATAGATAGATAGATAGATAGATAGATAGATAGATAGATAGATAGCATAAAAATGTGTTTTTATATGTACGCCTCTACAGACACACACTCATATATATATATATATATATATATATATATATATATATATATATACACACACACACACAACCTAATTGTTAGGTAACCCCAGTGTGTTAATGTTCGAAACCTGCTGGAAAGCACATTTTGTTTATTGTCTCTCTGGCAGGTTGCTGGACGTAATGTATGAAGTAAACGTTTGGAGTAATATATATATATATATATATATATATATACACTATCGGCCATAATTATTAGGCCACCCCAGTGTTTAAAGAAAATGATGTATTTCATACTATCTTTTAGTATTTATTGCCAAGTGAATAATTGTAAATGAAAATAGAATGGTTCTTTTGTTAATACTGCACAATAACATGTGCATCAAATGAATTTATAAATATTTCATAATTACCTATATTGCAGTTTCATCAATGAAAGAATGAAGAAAATTTAGGGCGATTCGGACGAGTTCATATTTGCTTCCTTGCCTTGTAAAATTTTGCAAAGTAATAATAACAAAAGAAGCATTTTATTTTCATTTAGAATTCTTCAAGTAGTAAAAAAATACATCATTTCTTTTAAAAAACTGGGGTTGCCTAATAATTATGGCCGGTAGTGTGTATATATATATATATATATATATATATATATATATATATATATATATAAATAAGAAACTCTAGATATGCACACACAACATTTCACGTTCTCGCAATCAGTTGGTTTATCAATCTCTTTGTCATTATACATACGTGTGTGTGTGTGTGTGTGTGTGTGTGTGTGTGTGTGTGTGTGTGTGTGTGTGTGTGTGTGTAACTATCCCATTTAACTGTTATATTTGGACCCTTGACAAGTTTGCCGCACGCCATGACCAGAGTCTAACTCAAAAGATTCGAGTGGTCTCTCCCAGAGCTGCAAGAGCAACGAAAAAAAAAGAGACAGAGAGGAAGATATTGTAGAGTAGGTTACAGGGGACAAGGAAGAGATTAAGGTTAAATGAAACAGAGAGGGAGAGAAAAAGATAGAGAAAGAGAGAGAGAGGAAGTTATAAAGATAGAGAGAAGAAGCACTTCCTGTCGCTTTTCGTATCACTCTTTCTTCTTTCACGTCTTTCTTCTTTGCCTCGAACCCGCGTTCTAATGGCGTCGTCGGATTCATCTGAGTCGCTCCCATTGGTCCAATCGACCAAAATTTTAGGCTTCGATGAGGTAAATTATTTTTCCTTTCGATAAGCAGAGAACAACCGCCGGTCGCAAGCATGTTTCCTGATTTTACTGCTACTGAAAGAAAAACAAACAAAAAATACAACTACTAAGGCCCCGATCATACCAACACCGACAGTGATAAAGACTAGACCTAAAATTTCTAAGTTAGATTATCTTTTTTAGTTTCCTCTTGATAACAATGGATTAATACGGAACTCCTTCAATTGAACGAGACTATTTAACATGACCAGTGATGTTGGTGACAACTATTTGAGAACTTCCTGTATGAGATGAATCGAAATACAGATGTCTTCACAAGAAATTAAAACGAAATCTTGCTTTTAATTATTTTTTATACCAGCAAGAGAATGAACACTACAAGCTTAAACAAAATAATATAAGGCAACAAAAACTATAAATATTCGTATAAAAAAAGGAAATGATAAATGACTCTAATTCATTCTTTTACAACTGTTTATCTTGTCAAGGTAAGAATTAAGAATTATTAACATTCTTATAAAGCATTAACCATAATATCCGGGTATTAGAATATTTTTCTTTGCGCATGAAGCTTCAAATAGATACTAAAATAACCAGTGAACACACATGCAGTCCAAAATGATCACAATCTCTAAGATTGTATTTATTCTTTACCTCATTTGATTTTTGATTCTTCTATTTTAAACATGTCGTATAAAACAAAGAAATACAATTGAAACAACAGTAACGACAATAATACTAAAATAAAATCAATTTTTTTATATTTTTCTTCAAACAGGATTCCTTTCAGGATAAATTCTGTTATTTTTATTTGGGTTCGTAGATGAAGTCCTCGCGAGACTGAGTAGGGATTTGCATATTCTGGCGAAAAGAGAAATATCTAAAAAACCCGAAAGAGAAAAATTAAGATAAAGAAAGCGAGACGGGATAAAAAAGAAGTCGTTTGGCACTAACCAGCAAAATACAAACATCGGTTTACGAAATTAACGAACATTAGTGACTGCCTTTAGGAAGCGGATAACATCATCTACTTTAAAGACTACGGCCAAAATAATTCAAGTAAAAAATTAAAAAATTAGAACAAAAACTCTTCCTAATTGAACAACTACAAATGATGCACCAACAGAATTATTATGCATACCTGAAAGTGCTGATATATACATATCAATAGACATGCATATCTAAGTTTATATTTTTCATTTCAATAGTCTTTATCTTGTGCAAGTAAGATAAAACAATTGAAAATATTAATAGAACATTATTACAGTTGATATAATCACAAGTAACAAATCGGATGTATTCACCAATGAAATAAAAAGGGAATCATTGAAAACGATTACAATAATATTCATACGCTACTGCTAACAAATAATTAAAAAGAAAAGAACAACATATACAGTAATTTTTCGGATAAACAATAAGAAAAAATTGGACGATGTATTGTACTGATTATAATATAACAACAAAAAGACTACACGGTGAGAATTCCTTAGAACTCGATCAGCATTCTTCGGAGACATCCTTGGATATACCTAGAAATAAATACCAGAGAATAAAAAACGGTAAGTTCAAAATATCTCACGACCATTCATTTAAACAATGTTTAAACGTAAACAAACGTCCATTATCATCTTGTATATAACACAAAAGAAGTCACTTCTTAACAATCCAACCGATCGACCGGCCGACCGACCCAAGTGTCTCAACTCTGAGTGTTCCTTCAACACTTATCATTGCTTATATTTCCACTTAAGATTACTTATTTTACTCACTGATTGTCCTTATCAATGAAAACTTCCGTGTAAGTAAAAAGGATCCATTAAAATGTCTGTCACGAATTTAGTCTATATCTATCAATGAATTTTACATTAAGTATTTGTATTACTTTGCAAGTCGAAAAAAATGCTGTAATGAACAACGACAAAGACTTGGTAGATTCTGAAAATTGAAAATGTTTAAATCACAAGTTATGAATTATTGTTTAGTAAGTAGTTTATATAAAGATTTACTTTGTCTTTATATCCCGAACTTACAAGTTTTACAAAAAGATATACGAATACATAGATGACCGACAGACAGAATTAATTTATACATCTTCACATATATATAGATAAATATAAAGATGCTTGTGTAAGCGTTTAGTTATTTGCTTCAGCTTCGTTTAGTTTGGAACAAGGTCGAAGCAATGGAGGAATTCATAAAAATCAAACTTTATTAAGTAAGCGATTAGTGCTGTACAAACCCAAAAATACATTATGTAAAAAATAACCCATGATTTTTAATATTAAAAAGAAAATGAAGATTTTATGGTTGTGATTGAGTACACAATAAAATATTGTGTGTATTTTTATTTAAACAAGACATTTATACACATCTAATATTTCCTGCAGAAGACCCTTCGCAAAACCACGACAAAGATATTTATGATGTTCATACTCGTGTATATATATATATATATATATATATATATATATATATATATAGAGAGAGAGAGAGAGAGAGAGAGAGAGAGAGAGAAATATATATCTTAGTAAGAATAAAAACAAATGGAATAAAAATACACAGTTCGTAGCATTGACTTTTAAAAATTGCTCAATAAAAAGTACAACAGTATTATTATTTTAATCATTTTATTAGAGTTAATATAAAAACATTTTGCAACGCTCCATAAAAGCATTCATGTTTCTGTACTATTTCGTAATTTGTATTTTTCAGAAGAAGTAATATCGAGGGAAAATGTCATTAAGTTTGCAAATTTTTAAATTATTAAGAATATCCTCACTCTCACTTTCAATTTTTATATATATATATATATATATATATATATATATATAGTCATCCGCAGACAGATCTGTTTCGCTGTATCACAGCTCATTATATATATATATATATATATATATGTGTGTGTGTGTGTGTGTGTGTGTGTGTGTGTGTGTGTGTGTGTGTGTGTGAAATAAAAAAACATTTACTGAGTTTGCTTTAGTCAGACACAAGGCCACAACAGATAAGTGTTACGAGAAAAACGATTGAATGATTGCATATTTCAGAAAGACTAGTTTAATTGTATTTTATATTAGTCGTTGATATTAACCACATGAATCATAACAAGTGAACATTTCAGCTCTAAATGCAACACACACACACACACACACACACACACACACACACACACACATATATATATATATATATATATATATATATATATATATATATATGTGTGATTGTGTGTGTAAGCGTGTGTGTGTCTCTGCGTATAGTGAGAGAAAGTATTTACTTATACACCACTTCCACGATTAGATATATATACACACGTAAACATATGCATCCAAAACCAATTGTGTATATAGATTAATATATGCTTATATTTTTGTGTCTATGTATGTGACATTATATGTATTTAATCCATACTATCATATATATATATATATATATATATATATATATATGTATACATATACATATATATGTATATATGCATTAATTGATAATAATAGTAATAATATTATTATTAGTAGTAGTAGTAATAATAATAATAATAATAATAACAGCGATAATAATAATATTATTTTTATTATTATTATTATTATTATTATTAATAATAATAATAATAATAATACCCGTTACAGAAAAATAGAACAAAGGAAAATGAATAGCGCATTGTACTAATTATGATTTCATATATTTTAATAAGTATTACTTATAATTGTAATCATCAGTTTCTTATATATGCCTGTGTGTGTATGTGTGTGTTCGTGTGTGGGTATGATATTGATATTATGAAGAGTGAAATGATATTGATAAAAAGTAAAGAGTCCTTTTCGAACACAAGTGCCATAATTAATTTAACTTCCATCTACTTCGGTTTTTGGCGTCATGTTAATACGACTGATGCAGAAACACACAACAAAATGGATATATGGAAGCCATAGTTGTTTCATGAGAGGTCAGATCTGGGAAAAAAAGATGACAGTGTCCTTTCATCTGTGGCGTTGCACTTAAACAGTGCAAATATTTGCAATAACCGGGAAAAAGTGACGTAAAAAGAGATTATAAATTTGTGCAAAACTCAAACCTCCGACTTGCAAATTGGATGATCAGAAACTTATTATGCCAATGTCTGCAACTTTCCTTGTGAAATCTCTTGAAAACACCCGGTTTTTGAAAGCAAATGCAGACAAATGATTTCCTTTTTCACTAAACTAAATACACAAGTCTTGATTTAAAAACCATACAGAAAAATAATCCTATTCTTACATCCACCACACAGATACATACTTACATAGATATATGAAATATGAGGTATAATATCATATAACTAATATTAAATCATGTATGTATATAAAACATAAAAATATACATAGAAAAATATATATTACATGTATATATATATATATATATATATATATATATATATATATATATATATAATAAAGATTAGATGCGTCATATCACTACTGAAATAATGCATATTATATATATGCATGTGAGTGTTTGTACACACACACACATACACACACACACACACACACACACATATATATATATATATAAAATAAAAGAAGCTAGAAACATCAAAACAACGGATAAGCTAAATAAATATGAGATAGATAGATAGATAGATAGATAGATAGATAGATAGATAGATAGATAGATTGATTGATTGATTGATTGATTGATTGATTGATTGATTGATTTTAAATATAGAAGGTAATTGAAGAGTAACTTCCTATTTTATGTATGAGTGATGGCTGTGACTTTTATATTTGGGGTTGGTTACAGGAGAAAGTCTACCATACCAAGTCAAGACTTTAAAAGTACTTGAAGGGCCAATACAAGAATTCATGTCTTTCATACCACCAGAGTTCCTATTGAAATCAAAAGCTGGTAGCGAAATCTGGTGCCCATCCGAAACTCTTTCCTCTCATGTTCATTTCTTGGAAAAATTTAAAATAACAAATAAATTATAAGTATTTTAAAATGAGGAGATACTTTTCACTCACTCTGTCCATATGAAATATATATATATATATTTAATCATGTGAACATACATATTAATATATGCATATGCACACATTGTATGTATGTATCTATGTATGGATGGATGTATACACAAATATATATGACATAAACAATCAGAACAACAAAGAAAATAAATAACTACAAAGTTACTTGATTGGCTCAATGTAATTGAATTCATTTATTTACAGAGCCAATATTTATAGCATGTTAAAAAAAATTCAAATTTTCTTGAATCAGATGACCATTTAGGCGGTTAAATTTAACACTCATCTCATCAACGGGAACAAAACATAATGTTTTGTTCCCGTTCATGAGATAGGTGTTAAATATGTCCGTCTAAATTCTCATCCGATTTAGGAAAATTTGAATTTTCTGAAAATGTAATATATATATATATATATATATATATATATATACAAAGCATATGAAAATTTTCGGCTTATTGCTTTACAGAATTATATTAATGTCCAACAATTTGCCAATTTCTGACTTTATGACTACAATAAAAAATAATAAGTAACTAATTTCTTCACCGGTTGTTCTATCAGGTTGTTGCTTTTTTTTTTTTTTTTTTTTGTGGTGGTGGATTCACTGCAAGAATTGGGTGAAGAATGGATCAGCTGAAACGTTTTGAGGACAAAAAGCATTTGAAGACGCGAATAAAGTTAAAGATATTAACGACTTTTATCAAAGTTTAAGCGGATAATAATACATAATTTAATTTATTGTTAGATTAAAAATTGCAACATCATATAAAATAATCACATTTTTACCCCCCACTATATATATATATATATATATATATATATATATATATATATATATATTAATAAATATACATATAATCCCCCGGTTTAAGCATGACTAGGAGTTTCAAGCATTATGCAATCATCAGATGTATACTATGAGAATAACTGTCAGTTCATAATATGCGCATGATGATTGTGTCGTGCATTAAACTCCGAGCCGTGCTTAAAACGTAGGATAATATATACATTTCTTAATATATACTTTTTGCTCTGTTATATTGCATTGAGCACTATTGGATTAACAGTTGAAAGAACAGTATTGCGGAATATTTATGGCAAAGTGGAAAACGTTTACTTGTGATGGCTTTCGTCCTTCAGGCCTTCATCGAACTAAATTTGTCATGTAGGTACGACTATACATACGAACGACAGAGGGGTGCTGGAAATTTAATTTTTTTTTTATGTAGCCAAATTCATTTAGTCTTTTTCTTTCTTTCTTTTTTTTTTCCAACACTTTAGTAGGTATTCCACGCGGCAATATTGGAAGATCTGTTAGGAATGGTGAAATGCTGTAAGAGCCAGGCGGCAAGTTTCCTGTGGGTGACCTTGCAATTCAGGCACCCTCCGGACATTTACGTCGTAGTGACTTATTATCTTCTTTGATCAAAGTTGCATTTTCTGTCAAAATTGCGGTCAGCCTCGTTACGGTGGGCAACCAATGCATTTGAAGTATTATTTTGTAAAATGTCAAATGTATTATATTGTAAAATTTAATTAATGAATATTTTTTTTTTACAATATTTTTTTTAAACAAATAAATTCAAATATGTCGGTTAATGCCAGTTTCGTAAATTTCCGTGTAGTTTCCTAATATATATATATATATATATATATATATATATATATATATATATATATATATATATAAAAGTTTGTCACTCAACTAAGCGGCAAACTTTTTAATTTTACTAATGCTCTATCTCTGTTATCGAGCACTAACAAAATCTGTTTGTATTAAATGTCTTTTTATCTGTATTTCACCGACAGTCAGCAATTTTGGCTTCACACAAACTTCCACACCGCTATTATATATATATATATATATATATATATGTGTGTGTGTGTGTGTGTGTGTGTGTAAATTTATATGCGACAAGTACTAATCATTTCATGATATGTATAAGTAAAAATCTGTATAAGATAGATAGATAGATATCTTGAGTCACATGTTTTTTATACATTGAAATTATTTAGATTAGGATGTGCACTCGGTAATAGATAGATATGAATGTATAAACTCTTTGTGCAGCTACGTTAGTATATTAATTTGAAACTATATAAAATTTATAGTTATTTGCAAACTCACTATAACCTTCATCCAAAATTACATACCAAACCTCTATTGTTTTGTCTATTTAAAAAAAAACAAACAGAGAAAGCAATAAATAAATTATAGAATTTTAAAAAATCATCATCATCATCATTCTCAAAAATAGAAGACAAAACGTCGCTATTTTAAAAATGTTTTCAAAATGTTATCAACAACATTATTACGTTTATATTATTGAATAATATACGCCATTAGTAGGTGTTTTTGAATGCTTTTTCTAAAATGAAACTAGTTTTAGGTTTTTCATCCGAAACTTATTTTCTTAAATAAGACAAAATAAAAGATTTGTACAAATTTGTGTTTATACAAAACGTATACAGTTTCTAATTCGACAAAAATACTTGTCGGAACCGATATTTTTAAAGCTTAAATTTATTTATTTCTGTTAAAGAACATACGTTTATATATCTATTTTTATCGATGTGGATCTACGTAGAGAGAAAGTTTCACCTTCTTGGTGGTGTTATAAAATAATTATTTTTGTATATTTTTACCCCATGCACGACTGTATAGCCACTAAGACAGAAAGTGTAAAGAATTGTGAAAGAATAAGAAAAAAGAGAAACATTAAGGAGCGAGGACAATAGAAGAATAATCAAGAAGACAGGAGATAATGATTAACAATGCATTAACATTTTTGAAGATCAAAGTTAGCTGTAAAGGATGGAGCTTGAAGAGGGTTCCACAATCGAGAAGCTCGACAAAAAGCTGTTAACATAGAACTTACGGTTATGTCTATCTAATTAAATTGTAAATGGATGAGACCTTACTGCCAATCTAGTACTGCGTTTAAATTTTAAATCTTTTTATGAAAAGAAAGTTTCGATAGAAAATCGTTTCCATCGTGACGTTCTCCCTGTACAGAAATGCATCTCTGAGGCCTCCTCCTGGGTGAAAGCTGGCATCGATTCCTTTCAGTCCAGCAAGGAATCGATCGCTATTGCTCACATGAATCACTTCTTCCGGCTGTACCGAAGTGACACGTCTGATTACAACATACGCCTATTTGTCTCTGCTCTTAATGAATGCAAGCATGTTCTAAATGAAGCAAAGTTTTTCTCTTCTGATAGAATGAAACAACGTATACCATCTTGAGAGTTCGGTTCTAGAGATTACTGTCGGCTCTGCAAGAATGTGCTGAACAACAGCAAACCCTCAACCCTCCACTATTCAATCACTTCGAAGTCCTTACATCTACAGCAGACAAATTTGAATGCTTTGCTCGTAAATTCTCTTTCAACTCAGCACTTGACTCGTCTGCAATATAATCGAACCTGACTTTGGCATCTCGACTTCAGTCACTATCTCGCCGACGTGACGTAACTTCCCTCTGTATTTTCTACAAATATTTTTATGGAAACTGCTATGACGAGATTTTTTCTCTGATGTTCCAAACTCTTGATTTTGATTTTGAGCGTACTAGATTGGCATGCAGGTTCCACCCTTTTACCGTTGAAATAGTTAAATGTAACCGCTACTTCTACTCCAACAGTTTCTTTTCTTTCACCTCCTGCCTGTGGAACTCCCTTACGTTTTCTTATTTCTCCGATAGCTACAATCTCTAAAAACTTAAATGCAACGTCACCTGCCATTTTCTATCTTCTTGAATCCCATTCATCTTTTAGCCTGTCTTCAATTCCCCCCGCACCCAGTCTTTTCTCTCACTGTAACCCCCATGTATTAGTGTCGGTCCCATATTGCTTGGGGCGAAATGAAATATTAATAATAATAATAATAATAAGAAGAAGAAGAAGAAGAAGAAGAAGAAGAAATATAAACAGTGGAATTATATATTTTTTAAGAAAATATAATTACATTGTACATGTTTATTATTATGAGTATTATTGTTATCCAAATTAATAACATTTAAAAATTCATGCTGATTAGTTGAAAATGGCATTCAGTTAAGTGTCATACGGGATACACGCTTGGGCGATCATGTCTCGAAAGAGACATGACTGACTGGGCAGAAAATTATCCCGCAGTAGGTTGCCATTGCTTTCTGTGGTAGAATGGTTGCCAGCCGAGGCTATAGAACCCAATCTGTCCTATTATTTAACCCATAACTGGAAGGAAGAGACGGATTAATACCTTTACCAAGGGTATTTGGACGTGAGTGAATGCAAGGAATTCAACTGGAACTCGAACTTGGCACCCCGAGTTGTTGTTTCGAATCGATATCCACTTCACCACAACACACCCCCGAAAAAGACATTACGCGCTTAAAATTTGTCTGTTTAAAATACTCGTTCATTAGTGTTAGTTTGGCCGAACAGAGAGTGGGAGGCATAACAAAAGAATTGTTAAGAGTGCCAAAGCATTGCAAGTTTAAGAGATTTATGATCATCCGAGTCTTGAAGGGACACTACACATAAAAGTAGAAGAAACTATAACAAAAACTTTGTAAAATCGTTTTAAAAATATATCATGGTTCTATACCAAAAACAAAACTTGCAGAAGGGGTTTGTATAATTCCTCAAAGATAAATATGGAAACTCTTGAAGGGATGTGAAAGTCGGAAATTGGTGAACACGAAGAAGATAAATGAATATCAGATACAAATTCATTTAAAACCAAGAAAATGCAAAGTATAGAAAAGAAAACGTACATATGAGAATTGATGAGTAAATTTATCTATGAGTTGAAAAACATAAATGTAATCTAACAGAATGACTGAATAAAGGACCAATAAAAAAACCTTTATAAATTTCATATGTTTCGTTTTTTATTTTGATTCATCAAAAGTATATGAGCACGGAATTATTTCTTATGTAATTCAACATACGACCACTGATGAGGAAAGAACGGAAATATTACTCCAAATAATTTCCTTCTCAAAATTTCAGATGAAGATAAATAAATAGCGAAAGGCATCAAATTTTTAAAGATTTCTTACCTGTAACTTAGTCAATCAAATTTATCTATAAAACGCTCGGAGACTGGTAAATATTCAGATAAAAGTAAAATAACAAAATATAAATACATGAATATTTCGTATGCCATATAGAATGACAAATAACATATATATGTATGTGTGTGTGTGTGTGTGTTTGTGTGTGTACAAAAATTAATGTATGAATTCAATGAACAAAACGAGTATTTATATATATATATATATATATATATATATATTTTCAAAATATATAGCTTTATTGTCACACACAACTCGATTGGTTTAAGTTTATATATATATATATATATATATATATATATATATATATATATATATATTATACTAATCATTATTAACCATCATAATTAACTACCTGAAGAGACTTTGTTCTTTCAATGTCGAAACAAAATGTAAAAGTTTGTAGTAGATTGTGGATTATACATGTATAATTCATCATAAATATTCATTGCTCTATTTTTATAGTGAGCACTGTTTTAAATTAATGATCTGAACGTTGTAAATATTTTCTTCGTATCTTATTCATTTATATATATATATATATATATATATATATATATATATATATATATATATATATATATAATTTAAACCAATTAAGTTATGCGTGTCAATAAAGAAAATATACAATTTGAAAATTTCTCACGCAACCGATTTTATAAACAAATTTTTTAAATATAAATTTACAAATTTACGCGTAAAAATAATTAAAAATTTAAGTTTAAAAAATCTTCTTTCTGATCAATCATTTTCTTTGGTTGATTCAATGATTATTTACACGATGTCCATTTGCGATATTTTCCGTTATAAACTCTGGCTAAATTGAAAATAGTAAGGAAGTCGATATGAAATTTTAGTTGAACAAACTATACGTAATGGGCAAATATACACAATATCGTTAAATCGAAACATTTTTTATTAAAATCAAACATTCCCAGCGAAACTGAAGCTCATGAAAATAATTCTGGTTGCACAATTCACTTGATTAAATGGTTCACCATATAAAAAATTGGAAACGAAAACATCAATTTTGAACTCGTCCTCGACTTTACGTTAAACAGAATGTTTTTCAACGTAGTTTGCAGATTTAAATGTAATAGATAGATAGATAGATAGATAGATAGATAGATAGATAGACTAGTGTATATATATATATATATATATATATATATATATATATATATATATATACGTGTGTGTGTGTGTGTGTGTGTGTTTCTGATGAACTTTCCGCTATGGTATCTACACTATAATAATTTAAGTGCAGTACAAGATTGGCTGCGAGTTTTCGACATTTTGCAGTTGAAATTGCTAAATGTAACCGTAAGTTCTATGTTAAGAGTTTTTTCTATCACACTTCTCCCTTGCAAAACTTTTTTCGGCTTCTTGATTCCCAGTCAACTTTGATATTCAAGAACTTAAGTACAATATCTTGTCTTCATAATTCCTATTCTTTTATTGTTATCTTTCCTTAATACTTTTTTTTCATATTCTTTCACACATAGTAATCCCCTTGCACCTTAGAGGCTTTATTGCTTTGGTTGGAGTGAAACGACTAAATGCATATATATATATATATATATAAAATTCTAAGTTTTCTTAAATTTTATTTTATTTATCATCCTATCGATATATATATATATATATATATATATATATATATATATATATTGTGGAAGCAGTACAAACTAATGGGTTTACTTTATTAGGGGCTCTCGATATTTAGTAGAGCATATGGTAATATTTTATTATAAGTTTATAATAAAAACATAATCTACTGCAACACGAGAGGCGTTGTGTTTCGGTATTGTCTTATTAGCACCTCGTCAGGTTGTTAAATGGTCTGATGATTGCGCTTAGCGTGAAACAGTCTGTCGCCTCTTAGTGTTGATTTCAATGATCACTTTTATATTTACATACGCTCTATCTTTGATATTGAGCACCTTATCCTAAAAATGCAGCACACCTTTAAACTATATATATATATATATATATATATATATATTAGAGGATGTGCCTACGATATGGCACTGAATTATTCTCTTCCCAAACAAATCTCAGAATCTGACCAAATGACGGATGAACTAACTTTACAATTTCACCTGGAATTTTTTCTTTATGTTGAAAACATCGGATATAATGAAAATATTGGAAATAATTTCATTATATTTGATATTATCATTATATGAGTGTATTATATGCTTGTGTAGATTGAGTTCATTGAGATTGTTAGATAGGCGATCGGGTATTGTGAAAAAGTGTTTTTGTCCAGATTTATTCTGATTTGAATTTTCGTTTTATGCTTTAAATAAAAAACCAATCGTGTTTCATTTCACGAATATACCAACAATATTTATTATTAATTTTATCATGTATTTACTTTTATTTTTATTTTTGCTAAAGATTAGATAAGCTGAGTAAAGTTAGAATAAAAAACAACTAAATTATTAAGTTATTAGAAAATACTAGTTTAAAAGTAACAATAAATGACAATACTTCACCTAATAAAAATGATAAGAGTAAATACGAGACAAAATTAGTAATAATGACTGATAGTGCGTCACTTAATAAAAATATAAATAAAATTAATGGCAAATTAATAATTAATAATAATATTTGAATATGCGTCATCTCGTAAAATTAAAGAGGAAATACTAGTCAAAAATAAATAATGTTTGGTAAGATTTCATCTCGTAAAAATTTTGACATTAAAAATTAATAATAATGGTTGACAATACTTCATCGAGATGAAAGTGGATACAAATCAAAATGATTCACAAATATAGTTGAAAATGCTTCATCTACTAAAAAAAATGAAAGTAAATACTAGTCAGAAATTTATATTAATTTTTAATATCGCTTCATTTAACAGAAATTCAGATGAAAATTAACACAAATGATCAATTAATAATAATGGTTGACAACGCATCAATTTAGTAAGTTAAAAATGAAAATAGTTA
>JBBBDQ010000262.1:1975000-1982500 GCA_037127315.1 Ascarosepion bandense
GGCACATGTGTGCAATGCTTTACTGAAACAAAAGACTCAGACCCAACGAAACAACAGAGCAAAGTATCGAAGAGATCCACCGTCACGTCCATCAATTCTTGTATGTCACAATAAATTTGTGAAGACAGGGACATTGGTGGATAACATGAGGAGTGGACGACTAAGAACATCTGAGGAAAACATCCATCAAGTACCGTCTTGATGTACTTCCTTCAACTAATGGCACCCATAGAGATGTGGATTAAATTAGTAAAAATCTTTAATATCTAATTGTCAGTTTGAAACAATTTCCCTATATTTTACTGTTCATTTAACTGTTATAATATTTTTTAAAATTGTAAAGATACTTTATTAACACCCCTCTCTCTCTCTCTCTCTCTGTCTGTCTGTCTGTATCTCCTTATATATATATATATATATATATATATATATATATATATATATAATGCTTTTGTCAAAATTTATTATGCAAGTCAAGGTTTTCATATCAAATTTACTATTAACCAAATCATACTGGTAAAATGTTCATAAATATATATGTGTGCGTGTGAAGTTTTTCAACGCCTCTAAAACGAAAACCATTTCTATTAATCATCTGAAAGAACCTTCCATCAACATGCTGATGTTTACTACCTCTTCCCCACCCCCAGAGAGCAACACATTTTGCCTTCATATTACTCTCATGTTTTTCACTGACATGGAGTGGAATGATAATATTGAATCAATTGCAAAATTATCTGTTAGGAAAGTCAGTTCATTATGTCGTGCTAGATAATTTTTCTTGTCAGAATCTATTTTGCACGCTTACAAGTCTACAGTCTTCCCACAGACCTGGTAAATAGTGTGACCGTAGTAAAAATCGAAATATGATGATAATAATATTAAATAAAACATCGACGGTATACTGAAAAATTCTAAGACCAACCAGAAATCTCTTTAAAAGAATTTTAAGTTTGGTTAAAGTACCTGACTCCTTCTGACATGTTGTTTCTTTAAAAACATCAGATTGAACCAAGAATGGAAATATTGCTGGTATGTCTGGTCTATAGATGCTTAATCCAAATTTGGTAGAGTCCCAAATCGTTATCGCGTTCTTGTAGGGGAAGACTTATTCTTCACGCTGCAGCCGCTTTTAACACGGACACAACATAGCAAATCAATTGCTACTGTATGAATTATTTCCATGACAAATGATTAATCCCGCTTCAGTTCAGGTATTTACAGTTAGAACAATTAGTTGAAGCATCTTCATTTCTCCTGAACTCGAATGGTAAGAATTTAAATTTTAGTTATGTTTAACAGCGTATCAACCTCTGTGCGTTATTTAATGCCAAAAAGGTGGGGTTTTAAGATATATATTTTTTTAATGTACGGTTATAGTGAGAAGGTTGATCTGACTAAAGATTTTAATGAAAAATTTTGGTTTTTATTCTTTTTTTATTTTAGAAAACTGAAAATGTCTTCTAGTTTTGTATTCAAAAATGTTTTGCTGAGAATATGTTTTTCCATTAAAAATGTGTTATGGCAATAATTTTTCCTTCCAAAATGTATTGTTGGTAATATTTTTCCTTCAAAAATGTATATTTTTCTATAAAAGTCTATTTTTATGTATATATTTCTATAAAAGTGTATATTTTCAAACCATAGGTCTTTGATTGAAACCCGGAAGGAAATTAGTATACAATAGAAATGAAAAGTAATAATAATAATAATAATAATAATAATAATAATAATAACTGAATTGAATTCTCAGAACAGAATTATGGCCATTAATAGCCTTGCTATTCCAGTGGTCCAATATAGTTTGAACTGGACTCTAAGCGACATCAGGCTAATAGATTCTAAAACAAGAAAGCTTCTTTCTAAGCATAAGATGCATCATCTAAAGGCTGATGTAGACCGTCTATACCCCGTAATGAAGGTGGAAGAGGTCTTATTCGGCTAGAATTGTCATACAAGACAACAACTATTGGCTTACTAACATACATAAAAACAACAAAAGACATTTTTTATATTCAATAATAAAAGAAGGCAGTAAATACAAACAAGATTTACATTGAGTAGATTCTGTAGAAAAATAAAACAGAAGCCAAGAACCAACTATTGTGGCAAAAAATATGAAAATGAAAGCCAAGGATAAAGCTCTTGAAGTGATGAAACAACGCTGGCAAGACAAACCTCTGCATGGCCAATATCCAGAACGTGCCAATAAATCCAATGTTGATAAAGTTAATACTCAGCGATTGTTACGTGCATCTGGATTAAAGTCTGAGACTGAAGGCTTTATTCTTTCAGCGCAAGACCAAGGTCTTTTCACTAGGAACATTCAAGCAAATATTATACATAATAATGTCGATCCAAAATGCAGGTTCTCTGATAAATACAAAGAAACAATAGACTATCTAATCTCAGGATGTTCTGTACTTGCCTCAAATGAATATAAAAATCGTCATGATAGAGTGGGGCAATATTTACATTGGACAATGTGCAAACACTATGGAAAATATGTAAACAAACACTGGTATGAATATCACCGAGTTCCGGTTACATAAATAGAAGATGTCACCATTCTATGAGATTACACCATCTACACAGACAGAAAAATTGAAGAAAATAGGCCGGACATTATTATAAAAACCAGAAAGAAAAACTTGCCTATTAATTTATGTGGCTTGTCCAGCGGATTGTAACATAGCAACCAAGGAATTCGAAAAACTGTGAAAATATAAAGACCTGGAAATTGAAATAGAAGAAATGTGGAAATTGAAAACAAGAGTTGTGCCAGTGATAGTAGGTGCACTTGGAATGATAAAAAACGGAACAAAACAACACATTGTTAGGGGAGATAGAAAAACATGAAATGGAGCCATGAGAACACAACACGACCTACCTTAGGTCTTCCCGCAGACCTGGTAGGTAGTGTGACCATATAAGAAATCGAAATATGATAAAAAATGACATAATAATAATAATTAGAAAAAGAAGAACAGAAGAACAACAACAATAACAAGAAGAAAAACTTAGTCTTCCCGAGTCTAAACTGGACCTATGGCTACCATTTTGAATCTAATGTAAATTAGACCTATGCTTACATGTTTCTTTTATCAATTTGAATCTAGTATAAACTAGAATTATATCTATCTTTTTGATATTAGTGTAAACTGGCCCTATGTTTCCATTTTTCAGTCTAGTGTAAACTAAACCTATGTCTACATTTTTGACTCTAGTGTGAAGTTGTTTATTTTTTTGACTCTAGAGTAGACTGAAACTATGTCGATCTTATTAATTCTAGTGTAAACTGGACTTAAGTCTAAATTTTTAATTCTAGTGCAAACTAGACCTATCTCTACCTTTTGACCCTAGTGTAATCTGGACTTATGTCTACCTTTTTTACTCTAGTGTAAACTGGACCTATGTCTATTTGTTAACTCGAGTGTAAACTGGACTTATGTCTACATTTTTTATTCTAGTGTAAACTGATCCAATGTCTACCTTTTTGACGCTAGTTTGAACTGAAAATATATCTATCTTTTTGTCACGAGTGCAAACTGAACTTTTTGCTATATACTAATTCACTGTGATTTTTGTCCAATAAAACTTATATTCGACATTAAATATCCCAACAACGCTTAAGATATTAAATTAGCCAAACAAACTATTACTATTATTCGTGCGATTCGTCTGAAACTGGCATTGTTTATAACTACGAAAAATGTCATTAACATGGCCTACATTGTTGTCCCAGATTTCAAATCTCTTCTTTTCATGCTGTTAATGTAACGCGTTAGCAGATCCATCCATTTTTCGGTCTTGTGATGTGTAATCAATTAGAAAAAAGACGTCTTTTTTTTTTAATAAAAATATTCTTTTCCTTAATTATAAATTTTATATATATATATATATATGTGTGTGTGTGTGTGTGTGTGTGTGTGTGTGTGTGTGTGTGTGTGTGTGTGTGTGTGTGTGTGTGTGTGTTTTGTGTATGTGTGATTGAATACTTTTGATATGTTGTGTAAATTTTTATACTGATCCTTTCCAGTTTACTAATCAGTTTCTTGATGTTAAGTTGAAATTTATCAAGGTAGTTATTTCTTGTTCAAGAACTTTTGAACTCCTCCAAGATGAATTTCATCTTAACGTCAAGAAACTCATTAGAGAACTAGAGAGAATCAATATGATAAATAAATAGACATAAAACGTCCATATTATTCAACGAAACGTGTTTGAATAACTAAATATATATTGATATCTATGAGACACATTTCCGTAACAAAAATGTATAGTAAATAAAGAGGCCGGTACAAATAAATATATAATACTGTTTGATTATAAACAGAATATCTAATTAAATACGAATATCGGTCAAAAATAATGTTCAAACAAATCATTTCAAATTGTCGTTTGTTTAAAGACCATTTCGTTATTCTTCGTTAATTTCCATAATATATATATATATATATATATATATATAGAGAGAGAGAGAGAGAGAGAGAGGATTAATGCAAAAAAATGTTTGTCGCTTTTCTTAATGATGTTACATTCAGCGTTCTGACTCCAGATATTCATAGGCGGTCACTTCAGAGATCATTCCGTCCACTCGTCAGAAGGTATCAACAATTGATTGTTTGCATTTTTTTATTTTTGATATGGGCTTTTCATTGCTGCTATATTTTTTCATAATGCATATGTGTGTTCGTGTATGCGTTTGTGTATGCGTACGAGCGCTGGCGCACACGTGCCCATCTGCGCCAATGTGCGTACTTGTAGAATCTTGTGGTTATTTGTCCTTACATCAATTTAGTCACTTTACGTTCACTCCTTATTGCTTGTTTATATTTGACTTTTCTCGTTTCTTCTCCTTTTAATTTTTTCTTTTAGTTGAGACTATTTTGACTATCGATAATGACTACCAATTTATTTATTGGTTTCAAGAATTCCTGTTCTAGACGAAAACCATGACGAACCGTTTGTCATTCGATTAAGACACCACATTATATATATATATATATATATATATATATATATATCCTTATAGATACACATACATATGTATATATATAAATATATATATATAGCTATACACATATATATACATATATATATAGCTATGCATACATATATATAGCTATACATATATATAAAGCTATAAATACATGTTTATATATCTATACATATATATAGCTATACACATATATATAGCTATACATACGTATATATACATATCTATACATACATATATATATAGCTATGCAGACCTATATATAGCTATATATATATATTGCTATACATACGTATATATACATGTCTATACATACATAGCTATGCAGACATATATATAGCTATGCATACTTATATATATACATATATATAGCTATACATATATATAATTATACATAAATATATATAGCTATACATACATGTAAATATACATATATATGTATGTATAGCTTTATATGTATATATATACACACATATATATATATATATATATATATATAGGTATAGCTTTATACATATATACATATATAAATATAATTATAAACATATATATATATAGCTATAAATACATATGATTATACATATATACATAGCTATACGTAGATATATATATATATATACATATTTAATTTAATATATACATATATATATAGCTATACATACATATGTATATACATATATGTAAATATAGTTACGCATAAATATATATATATAAATATATATATATTGCTATATATATACATATATGTATAGCTATAGATACATGTATATATACATATATATATAGCTATAGATACATATATGTATACATATATATAGCTATACATACATATATATATACATATATATTATACATATATGTATATATATATAGCTATACATACATATATTTACATATATAGCTATACATATATATATATACATACATATATATAGCTATACATACATATATATATTCATGCATATATATACATATATATTCAGATATATATAGCTATACATATATATATGCAGATATATATAGCTATACATATATATACATGTATATATAGCTATAAATATATATATATATAGCTATATATATATATGCATATATAACTATACATATATATACATATATATATAGCTATACAAACATTTATATACATATATATAGCTATACAAACCTATATATACATATATATAGCTATACAATCATTTATATATATATCGCTATACATACATATATATACATATATATATAGCTATACATGCATATATATACATATATATAGCTATACATATATATATATATATAGCTATACATACATATATATACACACATATATATAGCTCTGCATATATATATATAGACATACATATACATACATATATATACACACATACATATACATACATATATATATACATATATATTAATGCATACATATACATACATATATATATACATATAGCTATACATATATATACATATATAGCTATGCATATATATACATATATAGCTATATATATATATATATATATATATATATATATATCCACACATGATATCCTAGATGATCGGAAGTGTATTGTGTGTGTGTGTGTGTGTGTGTGTGGACATTTTTTCAATATTTGCTAAAAATACGATAAGCAATTTACATATCCCCATGTATTGGTCTAAGAGGTATGGAGAGTAATGGATAACGGCTCGGATTGAGGAATAAGAGAACCCAGTTCGAATTCCAGTTGGATTCATTACATTCACTTACGTGCTAACAGCCTTGGGAAAGATATGAATCCAAGTCTTTTCCAAGTTATCGGTAAAACATCAAAGAGACTGGTTTCTATAGCCTTGGGTAGCAATTGGTCTAGGAGAAGAAAAACACTCTGAATTGAAACCAGCCTGAAGAACATTGAGCTCCGTCAGGCTGTCGTTACCAAAGAAATAGAACTTCTACTGTGGCTGCAGTACATGTTGTGCCCCGACGACTCTAATGACACACGAGAGATCTGAATTTGGATCTGGATGTATTAGTCTCCTCTGATAACAGAGTAGAAAAATAATAATCTGTTATTATGAAGTTAACAAGCAAAAAGTCCAAATTTATTTATATCCTAAATTACTTTTTAAGTTTGTTTATTATTTGCGGGTAAATGAATAACAATTCTGTAATAGCTTTGTACTTCCAAAATATTAAAAACATAATTCCGAAACTTTTCATATCACTGTGTAAAAGAGGCGTGTTTATGAGAATAAAATTACAACGAAAGTTAAACTGTTTTGATTTTAATTATCCATCTGAAAATTAACAAAAAATGAAGAGCATTGTTTAAAATGTCCCTGTTTGCAATAAAATTGACGTTTTCTTACGCACAGAAAAGAAAAAAGGCTTAAGGGAGAGGTACAAAACAACAAAGCTTATATAGAAATACAATTGATCTAGAAACTTCCATCTGGGTCCAATGTCTCATTAATCCATCTTCTAAAAAGACTTGATCCCAAACCAAACAAAAGGTCTA
>JBBBDQ010000262.1:1985000-2010000 GCA_037127315.1 Ascarosepion bandense
TATATATATATATATATATATATATATATTCAAAATTTATGATCGTATAATCATTTCAGCGAATTGAATTAATTAAATTTTGAATTGAATTGAAAAATTACAAAATTTGTTTGAGTGCGTGTTTAGGTAAACAAACCGGAAGTAAGCTTGCAAAGAAAAAATAACAAAAGAAAAAGCGTAGTGAATAGAAATGGAAAGGAAGAAGGAAAGAAAGGGATGAAGAAAAAAATGAAGGGGAAAAGGAATGGAGGAAAGTGGAGTGAAAAAAATATGTTAAATTTGCAGGCAGGAGGAAAATATATATATATATATATATATATATATATATATATATATATATATTCAGTTTATTTTTGCAGCAATTGTTCTTATAAACAAGTCTTATGAAAACGATTTGCCGTTTTATGTTTAATACATTTATTGATCATTTTTTCTAATATACAAATAAGGTTTCACGAATGTCGCTGTTGCAGATGTATAAATAGCCAAAATTCATATTCGGTTCGAGTTTTATACTCACATGAGTCATCGTCAAGGGTGTTGGTAAGTAAAGATAAGAAAAGAAATCAAATGTGTTTTTAAGTAGCACACTTAAGTCGTTATTTTTCTTTTGAAAATTATATCCAAAGCAATAAAAAGCAGTTAATCATGTCAGTAACTTTTAACGGTAACACGTACCAGCAAAGTGTAATGAGGCATAATATTTTAGAATCATTTAATAATATGATGTCTTAGACTGTAGGTACTTTTTATTTATTTTTTCTTTTGTTTAATAAAAATAGCTTTACTAATCTTTATCCATTTTGTTGTTGTTGTTGTTGTTGTTTTGGCAACTGAATTTATGGAGTTTTTTACCGTTGCTGGAAAGAGGCTAATATCATTATAATTCTTATATATATTTGAGTTTTAAATGACTGGCTGTTCCTTCGTGGCCAAGCTGTAAGGTACGCCGGACTAAACAGTGTCTTCTTCCTCTTGAAGGGCATGGGTACGATTCCTGCCGAAAAGTGCAAATTTTTCGTGAATAAGATTTCTCGAATATTCAGGCAGGTAGGTGAAAATAAATAAATAAATATACTGTTTAATAAATAAACGAAGCGCCTACTCAAATACAAGTATCCATTAAAAGTAATGTTTAAGCGATAGAAATCTATCAGATTAAGAAGAAACTCATTCAATATATATATATATATATATATATATATATATATATATATATATATATTTCAGTTGTAAACGAGTTATATTACGCAACCCAGGTTTCTACAGATTTTTATCCCCGTTACGCGAGCGATCTTGAAAAAATGGTAAAAGTTAGTTATTGTAAATTGTCTGAAGACACTAGATGGTAGAAACCTGGGTTGCGTTTATATTAGAAATGAAAAATATTCAAAGTTTTACATTATAATTGTATTGAAACCTTTTTAATACTTTTAATACAATTGTGCACTGGTCTAATTTGATTATGGCAAAAAAAACTAAATAATTAAATATATATATATATATATATATATATATATGCATATATATGTGAGTGTGTATCAGGAATTCTAGTTTAGTTTCAAATAGACGTGGTAGTTGAAATAAAAATGGTCGTCTGAAAAGTTTTTTATCATTTTCTTAAAATATCTTTTTTATAAAAAACGGAAGGCAAGGGTAAGGAAAATTCCTGAATATTTAATGAGGGTTGAAGTCAGGATGTCGTTGATAGATTTTTCTCCAAAAAGAATAATCAACGTCTATTCGAAACTCAAAGGTATTTGATTAATGTTAGAAGCTGAGGTGTGGCTTCAAGGTTATCAGAAAGGAAAACACAACAAGAGAACTAAATTCAAATTATGGAAGAAGTTGATTGTGTTTACTTAATGGCTAAGATATTGGATTTCTGTACTTAAGTCTGATATTTTGATAAAGAAACGAATGCATAAGAAAGTATAGCATTTCCTTATTATTAAATTATATCCCCTAGCAGCAATAGTAAAATGCTGTTACATTTCATATCATCCATGCCAGACATTATCATATGAAATTCTATAATTCATGGATGGTGAATATTTGAAATAATAATTTTCTCTATTATAATAAAGACCGTTGTATTATATATATATACATATATATATATATATATATATATATATGTGTGTGTGTGTGTGTGTGTGAATTCAAATAAAACTTACAGGGAAAACAACCATTTTCAATATGTCATTTTAAGACATGCATTCGCAGCCCATTTAAATAAAGGACAGCCCCATTTAAACAAAGTTATACATATATATATATATATATATATATATATATATATATATATATATATATATACCATCTGTCAGGCTGATGGGGAGAGAGAGACGTGTCGGCTTAGTTCATTATTGAGGCAGCGTCAGATCAGTTCATTCTCTTTACTACCAGTTATTAAACTTTACTACCTATTATGAAATCTCTTGCTACATGTTTGCTCTTTAACGGTGATTTATCAAAATATTTTAATTTTTTTTATTTGTAATAATTATGTCGTCGAGTAAAGCAGAATATATATATATATATATATATATATATATATATATATATATATATATCCTCTCTATTATAATAAAGACCATTATGTATTTATTTGTACTACTTTCTCAAGCCACATATAGGCCTCTGTGTTTAGTCTGGGGGCCCGTGGAGGCATTATGCCCATGCATCACTAGTAATCACTCCAAACACCATAATATTGACTAGAGATTTAATTTTCGTAACTCTCGACACATCTTCTGTGGACACAACATCCTTTGCACTGTCCTCAGAACTCTCTGAAATATTTGTATTTGAGATTGCGGTCCGAATGCCAAACAGTCCAGTATGTAATTTCTAAATTTCTGGCTGAGAGAATTGCTTCATGGTGATCTGTTTCTCCTAGATTGCGCTAAACTGACCCTACTATATTGAGCAGTCACCAAAATCAAAAACAATCAAAGCGCATGCGCGAAATGAAAGATATAAACTGTCAACGATTTGCCCATCGCATTCTGTACATTATAACGTATATTTACCTACCTTTATTTTAAATCCAAGAAGCTTACCAACATTCAGTATTATTGAACTTCAGTATTGACGGAATCGCTGAAGTCCGCACAGATGGTGAAATCCGTTATATCTAAATATTCTCACCAGGAAAATCGATACATTTGTTTTAAAAATATAACTGTCGATAATTCGACTGTTTTCTCTTTACATCTTTCACCCAAAAAGTTAGGCAAGAAAAACATAAAATACATCAAAAGCAAACAGCGTTCCCTAAAACATTTGAAAGAAGACTTCATCAGCAATATTTAACTATATAAACAATGGTAGTGAAGTTAATGCTACTGCCTGCTCAATTATTTTTATAGAGAAAATGAAAACTACATATATATATATATATTATTTTATAATTATACGTTTTCTTCTTTTCATACATCCATTATAGTTCGTCTTTACCTTAGATAAATAATGGACTATTCTGTTTTGATTGTGAGCAAAGACGAAAGAAAATGCTATCAGAGGTTTAGTAAAAAAAGATGGAAAAGAAAGATCGCTTAATTTGATAATCTGCAATGTCATTGGTGTTGACCTGCCATCTTGGCTTCAGTCACTTTTCCATTGCTGAAATGTAGCTTCTTTGAGCATTTCTATAAATACTTTCATGGTAATTGTGCTGATCAGCTTTCTTACCGAGACTCTATAGACTTAAGTGCAGTACTGGCGAAAAGATATCATTATTGTTCCGTTGAAACGACTAGATGTAACCGTAAGTTCTATGCTTACAGTTTCTTCTATCGCACTCGTAGAACTCTATTCCGTTTTTTTGCTACTCAGTCAACTTTTATCAATCAGTAAACCTCTGCGTCTTAGTGTCGTTGTTGCCTTGCTTAGGTATTAATGATTAAAAAATAAAAGCAAATATAATATTGTTAAAAAAATTATTTATGAACAAAAAATAATGTGATATTTCATTAACAAATTATTATCACTCGTTTTCTAGTTGTTATAATATAAAATCTTGCTGAGGCACTCGCCTTGATATCAATACGAAATACTTTGAAGACTGACTCCAACTTTTTTATAGCACAAATATGTAAAAATGGGGCACAAGTCTAATAATTTGGGACTGGAAAGGTTAGTCTTCGTCTGTCTTATACTTAAACTTAACTAGCCACAATCACTGACCCAAACATACCACTATATTGCTTGCACCAAAACACATTCTTACTTACCATTCTTATTACAGTGATCATAATACCTCAGGGACTCTATGAAGTTTTAACTAGTCACTGTATGTGCAATTTTCTCTGGTAAGGAATAAAATAACTTTTAAAAAATTATCGTCACAGTAAATATTTACAATGAAATCAAGATGTGAAACAAGAAACAAAACAGAAACAATGTTAGTATTTAAAAAACTATCATGTAAATGTGTCAGAAGCATCAGTTAACCGGACGAAATTAATGCGGGACTTTAAAAAAGTTCTAGCAATTATTCGACTAAACACTCGCTTAAACACACACACACACACACACACACACATCCAAGCACAACAACAAAAACAAAAAATAAACACTCAAAAAAAAAAAAAAAGGAATCTCGCATCCACCATAAAATTGATATCTCTATTCACATAAGTGGGAGGGGAATTAAACTAAAGAAAGTAGGGACAAAGAATAAAGGGTGACAATGACCATAAATACCCCATCTAAGTTAACTTTGAAAGAAAAAAAAAACTAATGACAATAAACAACTTTAAACTAACCTAATTTTGGACTGGTTTGCCAATGTTCACTCCAGAAATTTCCAAATATCCTCAATGGCTAACCGGCATTAAAATGCCACTCTAAGTCAACTTTTTTTATTTGGTAGATACGCGCAAGACTCTCCCACCTTTTACCAAATTCAGATGGAAGGAGTCGTTTTCTTTCCGTCCTAATCTTAACTTTAAGCTGATGTCTAAAGAACAAGTTTAGTTGGGAAGAAGTAAACTTTTCGTCACCATAGAATTCCGTCTGTCGCGTCGTCCATATCGCGACTCGCATAATGCCTAGTAAACAAAAGAACATAGTGCTCAGCTTTAGTCACCGATGGTACGACATTACTCCAAACAGAACTGGCCTCGAGGACAAAGAATTTTTTAGCATAGTACGCTGTTGTGTCCTGGCTCGTACCATGTGACAATGTGCGCTTAGCACGGGGGTTGTCATAATCACGGACTTCGTGAAGTAACACCTACTTCTGCGAGAGACTGTAAATATTGTATATACATCTTGGTTGTACCACTCTGTTAATAAAGCAGTTTATCTACATTTCTCTGTGTATCTTTTCATTCCACGATACAACACATCGAATCATGATGTCTTCAATAAATTCGCACAATGGGCCCACGAACCTGCAGAGGAAGAAGGCGTGACCGAGAGTCTCCACCAATTCACTGCAGCGAAGGCAGTTTGGAGATTTTTCTAACCTCATCGAAGAAAGTTTCTTGCCGACACAGGGGGCTCTTTCCAATACCAGTCAGGTGTGTAATGCCTCGTGGTTAGTGAGGCATTTCAAACTGGGCGTTCAATGCCAAATGGAGAGAGTCTGCTGCTTCGTTAACTCAAGTTCGCTTATCAGATCATCCTGTACAGGCCACCTAACTATTACGTAATATAACGCCTTCCGAAACAATGCCTGGACGTCAGAGAGACCATCTGTCACCCATAAGAGAGATTGGGAGCAATCTGACGTTCACGATAGACGGAGCATTCGCCTCGGGGTAAACGGTGAACCTTTTCCTCGCACGAGTGCACACTTCTCATGGACGGGAAATTCTTACGGGCGTCTTTTTTTTTAATCATCTCACCCCGAGCAAGGCGGTAACGCCACTGATGTGCAGGGGGCTACATAAGAGTGAAGGTACTAGATAGAAGAGAGTGAAGAGAAGGACCAACTATTTAGAAAGGAACAACACAAGGGAAGGAATACAGGTGTGATGACAGCTGCAGAGGTGGAGAGAAAGGAAAGGATATACTGGGTGGTATGGAAACAACGAGGGTGAAGTGGTTAAGAGATGAGTATTGACCTTGCATTTGAATTCCTGGGGGTTGTAGCCGTCAGAAAAGCAAGAATAAGGAAGCGAGTTCCACAGGCGGGAAGTGCGAGGAAAGAAGCTGCAGGAGTAGAATTGTCGTCTGCATTTGGTTGATCTCACTGTGAATGGGTGAGACCCAGTTGCCAGTCTGGTTGCACGAGTAAACACCTGTTGCAGAGGCACCAGTGACTTAAGTTCGTTGGAGCAGAAGCCATGGAAGTATTTATAGAACAGACAAAGGGAAGCCACATCCCGTCGGTGGGAAAGTGGCTGTAGCCGAGCCGCCAAGTCGGTACCTATTACATTACTGATTCTCCTTTGGAGTCAAGAACACCGAGGTGAACAGCGGGAGCACCTGACCATATATGGCAGCAATACTTCATGCTCGGACGAATGGTTGATTTATATATATGCAGGATGGTTTCAGGCGGGAAAAACATCCTGGCCCGACATAGTGACACAAACTTCGTAGTAGTGGATTTAGCTATTGACTCAATGCAGTGGTTCCAATTGAGATCAAAAGAGAAGGTAAGGCCGAGGGGGCGCAATATATTGCTCTCAGGGAGACTCGCTTGGTCCATGCTTATAGAAGGCAGAAGAGTTTGCCTGTGATGATTGACAGACAGCAGCTTGGTCTTAGACGCATTGAAATTTACAAGCCACTTCTTACCCCAGTTCACCACAGAATGTAGATTCCTCTCAAGATCAGCAGCTAGATTATGTTTGTCCGCCACGCCTGGTTTCTTACCGATGCGGGAGTAAATTGTAGTGTCATCTGCGTAGATGCCTACTTGGCTCTTGATCTCGTCTGGGAGGTCATTTATGAAAATAAGGAAGAGCGTCGGGCCTAGGATAGAGCCCTGAAGGATACCAGCGTTTGTCTTCCTTCCAGAATTTGCTATTTCATCGAGTTGCAAATACATTCGGTCTAGGAAAGAGATACGAAGCGTATGTTAACGAAACTCAATGCTAGACATGCAGAAACCGCCTTATGAACCGTGGATGTAACAGAACTCCCGGCATACCTTGGGAGTCTTTCTGCCCTACAAGACGAAGAGCAATACTCTTACTAATGACATCAGTGTGGCAGACAAAAGTGGAAGTACAGAGAGTCGGTTAAGGAGAATCGGGTAGCTGTACGAGGTACATACTTCTTCACCCTCCTTTGAAGAACGATTCCTCAGGGGACACAAACGAACTGCGGCCTCGGCCTTCTCCCGCCCCTCCGACTAATTCATTTCCAAGAGGAGATCTTGACCGGTCCGACGTCCAAAGGAAAGACCTGGGAAGAGAAACTCCTTCTATTCACGCAACCGCAAGCCAACAGAATTATCGTGACTCGGCTCTGGTCGACTCATAAACCCAAACGTCGTCAGCATCGGCGAAGTACCTGGCCTTTGAGCTGCTAATCAAACTAGATTAAGTCGGCGACTATAATCAGCAGCAAACGACCCAAGATTGGATTTTAATAAATCCTATCACTTATTCCCAATTACAGCTCCCTTCATTCCCGCTGTAACATTAGTAGCAGATGATCCTGGAAATTTCGATTACCGAATAAGGCTGCGTTCATTTTCTAGTAGCCAGCTAACCTAACCTTAGGCTTATCTAAGTTTATACGAACCCGGACGTCGTCTCTCTTAACTTGGACTAGCTGCCCCTATTAGTCCAAGTCGGGGGTGCTCTTGCAATACTTATCGACAAGAACAAACCTGTCAATAAAATCCCGAAACGATTTCATATTCGGGTTGTTAGTACTCGAACTTTCCTATATACGTTCGATAACGGGGTAAAGATGAGTCAGTCAGTTGAGTGCCATACGTGAAACACGCTTGGGCGATCATGTCTCGAAAGATACATGACTGACTGGGCAGAAGATTATCCCGCAGTAGATTGCCATTACTTTTTGTGGTAGACTGGTTTCCAGCCAAAACTATAGAACACAATCTGTCCTGTTATTTAACCCATAACTGGAGGGAAGAGATGAATTAAAACCTTTCCCAAGGGTACTTGTGCGTAAGTGAATGCAATGATTTCAACTGGAATTCGAACTCGGCTCCCTAATTTCTCGCTCCGAGTCGATATCCACCGTACCACGACGTAGACAGACAGCCAAGTGCTCCTCTAAGACCTCAGTAGTGACAAAAAGGGAAAATAATAATTTTCACAACAAAAAGACAGAAGAATAAAACATTTGGCGTATAAACTAAAAAGAATAAATCACTCTAAGGTCACAAATAAAACAACGTAAAATGTTTTTTTTTAATTAGAAGAGTCAAATAGACATTATGAAAACAAAATATTATAAAGAGAGAAATAAAGAGACAATTGTAAAAAATGAAAAACTGGCCGATATAGCACGAAAACAAAACAAACAGATTAAATAAAAAATTAAAATTAAAAATTAAACTAAAAGGTGCTTTTTGACCGGGCTGGAATTAAAGAATTGTTTACTTACGGCACAGAAAAAATACATAAATAAATAAATAAGCAAAGTAACGTGCGTTGTGCGTTGTGGTACAGTGGATATCGGCTCGGAACGAGAAACCGGGGAGCCGAGTTCGAATTCCAGTTGAATCCATTGTATTCACTTACGCGCAAATACCCTTGGGAAAGGTATTCATCCGTCTCTTCCTTCCAATTATGGGTTAAATAGCAGGACAAACTGGGTTCTATAGCCTTGGGCGGCAGCCAGTCTACCGCAGAAAGCAATGGCAACTTACTGCGGGATAGTCTTCTGCCCAGTCAGTCATGTCTCTTTCGAGGCATGATCGCCCAAAGCGTGTATCACGTATGGCACTTAACTGACTGACTGAACACGTAGAAAATTAAACTACAAAGATTAAGAAAAATTATATGAGAAAGAAAAAAAATTAATGCCGGGTGGAGATTAAAAATAAAATAAAAAACGAAATAATATAGACAAAAAAATAATCAGAAATCGAGTAAAAAAATAAATGCAAAAAAGACAATAAAATAAAATTCCTCAAAGAAAGAAAAAAAACTTTATTTCCTGGAATTTCGTCTCTCCTTCTGTGGCTGTTCCTAGGGGTTAAAAATTTCTTTATGCCCAGGGAAAGTCTGTTTCAAATCAAACCCTTAGACCGCTGTCGTTTTTTCAGTGCCCGTTAAATTTTTCAATAACCGAGAAACTCACTATTTGCGAAAATGGCTTTTCCGATTTTTACGATAAAAATCTTTAGCCGAATCTGCAGCCAGCACTCAAGAGTCATAAAAAACTTTATCTCGTAATTTCATTTATCTATTTTTCCTGAGTGGTCTTAGAATATCCTTTGCCTAGCTTCTAGAGGGTGAAGAAGAAAGAAAAATATTATTTTCTCTTCTCTTCTCCCTTTCTCAGAACCAGAAATAATGTTACAAACTAGACTGACTCTAACGGTTTTAGACAACTTAGAAATTTTAATTCAAGTCTCTGGACTATTTAAAATATTAGTTATTACTAGTTAAAATAATTTATACGCACTGCCATTATTGCAGATAAATAATGCATTATTCCGTTTTGATTACGGAGAAAAACGAGAGAAAATGATATCAGAATGCGAGAAAGTGAGATAGTAAAAGAAAGAAAGAAAGAAAGAAAGAAAGAAAGAAAGAAAGAAAGAAAGAACAAAAAAGAAAAATCACACAATGATATCAGGCGCTTAATGTCCACTTCATTAAATGATGACAGTAGGGAAGAAAGAAAGCATAAAAATAAGAAGAACGGAAAAAATTGAAAGAATATCTAAAATTAAAAAGAAAGTAGGTATAAAAAGTGAAAGAAAGAGAGAAAGCTTAAAACGAGAAAGAAAGAAAGAAAGAAAGAAAGAAAGAAAGAAAGAACAGAAAGAAAGAAAGAACAGAAAAGAGAAAGCACACAACAATGATATCAGGCGCTTACTTCAGTAAGGAAGAAAGAAAGGCGTGGAAATAAAAAGAACAGAAAAATAGAAAGAATACCTAAAATGAAAAACAAAGTTGGTATAAAAGTGAAAGAAAGAGAGAAAACTTACAACGAGACAAAAAGAAAGAAAGGGAAAGAGAAATAGAGAAAGCGTTAAACGCTATTAAGCGTATATCGTCTGCTTCAGTGGAATGCAAGTAAAGAAGAAAGTCATGAAATAGAAAGGAACGGAAATACAGAAAACACCGGAAAAGAGAGGAAAGAAAGAAATTGTTACAGTAAAAATGGATAAATATTATATCCGTCTTTTATAATTCTTCTTCTGTATCTTTCTTAATAGTCAATTATCTTAGATAATTATCTTTCATTAATGAAAGATGCTTTAGGTGTTAGCCATTATGAAAAAGAAACAACTGAAAAGAATAGTATATGGAATAAAAAAAAACCATTGTTGTAAATATACAATAGAACTTAATTAATTTTGAACCTTTTTATTCCTATCCTCACACTTCTTTAAATAATGACCTATAACTGCAAATTTTTTAAAATTTTTCAAATATTTAATGATGCTATCGTGAAATTTCGACAAGCATTTTGTAGTCGTGAAACTCGAAAGTAGCTTATTCAACTATTAATTAAAAAATTCAACTAGAAATACTGTGAAATTTTCACAGGTGCTGTTAATAAATAATAAATTTACTACTAATTGGCAGATTGGCAGATTGGCAGATGTGCGTTGTGGTGCAGTGGATATCGACTCTGAACGGCAAATTCGGGAGCCGAGTTCGAATTCCAGTTGAATTCCCTGCATTCACTTACGCTCAAATATCTTTGGGAAAGGTATTAATCTGTCGCCCCCTCCAGTTATGGGTTAAATAATAGGACAGATTGGGGTCTCTAGTCTTGCCTGGCAACCAGTCTACCCCAGACAGCAATAGCAACCTACTGCGGGATAATCATCTGCCCAGTCAGACATGTCTCTTTTGTGACATGATCGCCCAAAACCTGTATCACGTATTACACTTAACTGACTGACTAACTGGTACAAGTTGTAATAACAGAGCACCAACTTAGAACCGAATTCACTAATTACTAGATTAATTTAACAATCTTAGGCGCCATATATATATATATATATATATATATATATATAATTTAAGTGATTTACACTAATGAAATTATATTTCACAGTGAAATATTTACTTTTAAAAAGTGCTCAATGCAGAAGTAGAGCATAGATATATTATTATTATTGTTATTAATTATTATTATTATTATTATTATTATAGCATACTGCAATTTGACAGCTATAAAGTTTCGATGTTTAATACACCAGTGAAATATGGTCAATTTCTTTGGTTATATATATTTTGATAAGGAGATTTTAAAAAAAATTAAACTAAGAATATAAATTAGATTATTATAGTTGGGTAGGAGATTCTTACATTTTAAACGAATTGTGACAAAGTGCATCCATATAAGACTAGATATGTTAAAAAATTCTCTTAAAATGTAACAACCTCCGAGTGGGAGGTTATATATATATAGGATGCTCGCTTAAAGCATGTTTCATGAAGTGTTGATTTATGTTTATACTGTTTATATTGACAAACGCTCCATCCCCAAAATCGAGCACTCATAAATATAGAAAACTAGCAGTATAGCCCGGCGTTGCTCGGGTGTAATGAAAGCTTTAAATCTAATCCATGGTCCTGGAGCTCAGACACTTTGGACGTTGGCACGAAAGACTAAAGAGAAATAGTTGTTTCCAGTTATAGCGAAACCGTAGACTGAAAGAAAAATGAATGAATGTAAGTCAAATTTTGATTTCCTTGTATCGATATCAAATAAGTTTTTCGTTGTAAACTGAATGTTGAAGGCTAAATAAGTCCTCTGAGTAAATGGCATCATGGCTGAGACTAAGAACTACAATTATACCTACTTAGAGCCAAACCCGATGCAAAAACTAAAATTAAAGGGCTGACAAAAATACAGACATACAGGCAGATAAACAGACTCACACAAACATCTTGTCTTTATATATATATATATATATATATATATATATATATATATATATATATATATATTATCGATTTTCTGCACTATTGTAAGGACTGCAACCTTGAAACTTCTGAATATCGTTTTTTATGTCTTTGTCTATGTGTGTATCAAATTTGATTAAAATCGGACCACTCCTTCTATAACCCGATTTTTCCGATTGTCGATTTTCGATATTTATCGGGGGTACCTCGACACAAAACCTAGCTAAGAACACTCGCAGACGCTTATAGTACAACTGTGTAAATTTTCAAGAAAATTGGTTCAGCCGTTTTGTAGTTTATAGGTAACGGACACACACACACACAAAGTTCCATTTATAAATAAGTTTAGATTTTAACGATTATATATGCGTATACTTGCATGTATGTGCCTATATATGTTAACACTGTAACACTGTATATTTTCTTATGTAATATAGATTTATGCCTAACCTAATATATATATATATATATATAGAGAGAGAGAGAGAGAGATAGAGAGAGAGGGAGGGAGAGAGGGAGAGATAGAGAGAGAGAAGGGTGGGCAGAATTATTCAGCCCCAATTTTATAATTATAAATACAGTTGTAATGCATCGAACTTTTCATTGAAACCTCATGTTAATTTCTTAAAAAAAAACAGAATATGAAGTGCTCATCACAACAAAATTTTATTTTAATATCAAACAATAATAAAAAGAAGACCAAAAATATTTAACATCGGACAGTATTATTGGCTTTCATGCCTCCATAATCAATTGTGCAACTTTACTCTGGATTAATGATTTTAATCATTTTATATAGTTCCTTACAAGATTACTACACATACTGATAGGCATTTTGCTCCATTCATTCTTGGTAATGACTTACATTTTTCTTCAAATATACCAATAAAATTTCAGTATGGTTTAGGTCAGAACTTTGCGAAGGATACGCCAATATCTTAATTTTGCTGTTTGCTAAGTATTTTGTAACAGTTCATACCGGGTGTTTCGGGTCATTGTCATGTTGGAACTTTCAGTGACACCCCAAAGACAACATTTGTGCATTTTGTTTGATATTATTTTTAAGAATAGTTAAATATTGCTCTTCATCTATGATACCCTGTACTCTCACTAGTTCTCCTGGTTAAGAAGCAGCAAAACATTTGCAGAGCAGAATGCTCCCACCATACTGTTTAATTTTTGGTGAAGTAGTTTTTAGTTTAAGAGATTCATTTACTTTCCTTCATAGATAACACGAATTCATGTGACCAAATAATTCTAGTTTGGCATCATCTGACCATAAAATAGTAATTTTTATAAAATGTCTACTTCCCATTTCTAGATGACTTCTAGCATAAGCTCATCTGCATTTTAGGTGCTTAGCCTGAAACAAGGGAGTTGTCCTTAGGCGATAAGTTCTAAATTCTGATCGATAAAATCATCTAGGGACTGTCTTTGTCGATACATTCAACACTGATGTCTTTGCATCATTGACAATGTCCTTTGTTGTTAAGTGAGGATTCTTCGGTACAATTTTCCTGTCCATTCTCTCAGAAATTAACCGTTTTCTGCCAGTCTTTAATTTATTCTCAACAAAATTAGTCTCGTTGTAATTTTTGATAACGCCATGAAGTATCGATCTAGTAATATTTAAACATTTAGAAAATGTTGTCTATCCATCACCATGCTTGTAGGCATCAACTATCTTACTTCGGAGTTTCTTGTCAAGTTAGCCGTCTTCGACATGGTTGCAGAACGAATGAGTTACCGCGGTACGTGGCACTCACATATTGTCTTCTTCATTACATTTTAGAATGTTATAGAATCAGGTCAATTCTATTTAATTTTCAAACAGTGTTTTTTTAAATGTCAAATTTAAAAAAACAAAAAAAAATTAAAATTGGCATAGAGCAATATTATTTTACAGTTTCCACAAGAAGGAGGGGGAATAATTTTGAACCTCATTAATTTTTAGAAAAATCTGAAACTATGAATATAAATAAGGAATAAGCTATTCATGGTAAATCCATTAAGTACTTACAAATATTCGCAGTTTTTAAGAAAATATTCAAATATTCAGCGAGGGTTAATAATTATGTCCACAACTCTCTCTCTCTCTCTCTCTCTCTCTCTCTCTCTCTTCTCTCTCTCTCTCTCTCTATATATATATATATATATATATATAAGGTACTTTAATCCCAATGTCATCTACCCGTAAATTTACGTTTTTTTGGTAGATTTTTTTATCACAATGTTGAATATTTAATAACAAAAATGATGAAAAAAAATATAGATGCATTTGGGTATTGTTTTGTTACACGTGACACATATCTGGCCAATTAAATCAATTTTGTATCAACATTCCAATATAGTGTCTCACCGATTTGATTTTTTTATTTTTAAATCTGTCTTATCAACAAATCTCTAAAGAAAATTAATAAAGTGAAATACGTTAGATTAAAGACACTTTTCCTACCTTATCTTTACTTATTTTATCATTTTGTTGGATTTCAATCTATATGTGCAATATATATATATATATATATATATATAAGCACAAAACAGACATTAAAAAACAACACAAAAAATGCATTGGTTATTCACTTTAACAAATCTGACTACAACTTTGACATAAAAAATTCTACTCTTATTAAAAAAAAAAATAATTCACAAAAATAAAAATGTCAAGAATGTTCCTTAATCACTAGGACAACCAGGATGAATTTATGTTCAGGTTCTTATTTTCTGTTATCACAATGTTGGGTATTTAAAAATGAAAAATGATGGAAAGAAAAGGTAAAATAATACATATGAATTTGGTTAAACTGAAAAACACAAAAAAAATTCAAAAGATGTTTTCAAAAATTTTTAAACTACTAGCGTCTCTCGTTCAATCACATGTGTTGTCATAACAACGTCAACACGCCTAGTCCGATGAAGTCCTAACAGATGAAACGTGTCGACAGAAACAAAAAAAAGTCTGTTAAACCAAAGATGTGAATTAACAGACATGCCGAGACATTCTATATTTTACCTGAAAATACAGTTAATTCTTTTTATATAAAAAAAACAATTACGTATTGCAATTTTATAGTGAATATTTGTTTTTGTAAATAATGGTCCACCCTCTCCAGATAAATACATTACTTGTTTTCAAAAATCTCTCAGAGTTAACCTGTAGAAAAGACAATATTTATAAATGTAATTGACAATAGGAAAACTGTATTAGTTGCCAACGCGTTTCATCCAATGTGGACTTTCAAGGAAAAAATGAAATGAATTTATTAAAGTTAATTTATTATTATTAGTTACTTTGTTTTAATAAATTCATTTTGTTTTTTGCCTTGAAAAATTCCACATTAGATGAAACGCGTTCGCAACTAATACAGTTTTCCTATTGTCATTTACATTCACTTGTATTATTCAACTTAAATATTGCTCGGTTTTGCCATCTATTTAGTATTATTAGCATCCTCTAGAGATATTCAACAGTTTTTTGTATGAACCATTCACCCGTGCATTGAATACTGTTGTCATATCTGGTGGGGAGCCCCTGCTATTCCTCTCGAGGGCCTTGACAGGATTCAGAGGAGAATCTGCAATGTCATCGATCCCGACCTGGCAGCTTGACTCCAGCGACTTTCTCTCCGACTGGATATGACTTTCCTCTATCTTTTCTACAAATATTTTCATGGCTTCTTCTCCGACGAGCTTAGCTCCCTAGTGTCCCCTCTACAAGAATTTACTTGAGCAACCAGACTGGCAACAAGGTCACCCACTTTTACAGTCAAAACAACCAAATGCAACCGCCACTTCTACTCCCTCAGATTCTTTTTTCGCACTTCTCGCCTTTGGAACTCCCTTCCGTACATTTGCTTCTCTGATAGCTACAATCTCCAAGAGTTTAAATACAACGTCAATTGCCATCTCTTATGCCCTTGACTTCCATCCTTCTCTTATCCATTCCCCAACACCATGTAATCTGTTTCTTCTCCCTTTTCACTCTACTCTCACGAAACTCTCTTCAGATCAATATTCCCATCCTTCTCTTACTCATTCTTGACACCCCTGTAACCAGTTCCTTTTCAGTTCTTCATTCTCTTCGCTTTCTTCCGATGTAACCTTTCACTCTTCTTTTATGTAGCCCCCTGCATATCAGTGACAGTACTGCCTTGCTTGGGATGAAACGATTTAAAAAAATATTCTACAGGTCCCTTTAAGAATAATCATAAAAAAAAAGAACTTTAATAGATAACACGCCATATTTGACTACATTCATGATACACTTGTTGCTAAAAATGGCATGGCTAAATAATTCACCCATCTCCACCCTGCAACATTATTTACATATATAACATAGATCTGACTTTTAATTGGTTAATCGAAATATACCCACAAGTATATTTTTAATTCTGACTTTATGCCCTTACTTTAACTGTTGGAAAATAAGGTAACGAATTCTTTTTAAATATCCATAAAAATCATTTTTATCACCAGTTACCAACTATCGACTTACGAAGTACAATGCATAGTACTGAAACATGAAAGCTATTGTGTAGCGATGCAAAATGCGATATTAATATTACTTGTTTTTGTATGATAAGTGTCCATTATGGTATTTGTGTCTCTACACGTGTTTCGAGTCTAAAGTTGACTCTCTTCAGGCGAATAAACTTTTAACTTTACATATCGAGAGCCGTTTGTTTCAGATGGCCAAAATATCGTGTATATATATATAAGTGGTGAGCAGACCAGAAAGTTTATATGCGTGCGTGCGTGCGTGCGTGCGTGTTTGTTTGTTGCTGTTTTTTGTTTTTTTGTTTTTTTGTTTTTTCAAACTCGCACATTAAATCTCTTCCGTTTTGGAAGTCAGTCACTTTTCGTTGTCCATATTTTCTTCTTTTTTTTTTACACTGAGTTGCAAAATTTGATTTCGTCTTTATACTTCAAAATTGTTTTTAGCGATTTTGATTCCCTTCTACTCTGCGGGTCATCTAGTTCTTTTTGTTGTTTTGGGGATACTATTTTTGCAATGGTTATTTTTTTTTAATTTTAGCACGTTTGCATTTAGTGTGTTTGTGAGGTTTTTCATGTTGTCTTGTTAAGGAAAGGCTTGTATTTTTTTATAGATATTTCTTCCTGGATCACGAGCGTGTCATAAGCTGCATTTTGGTAGATAGTCATTACTCTGAATTTACGTCCACTACATTCGTGTAAATGTTGAGAAACGTACAATTTTATGTTATTGGCGAGTTTAATGTTACTTCTGTGCAGGGCTATTCTTTTATTCAGGCCTTGTGTCACTCCCACGTATACTTTTGCGCATTTTTCGCATTTAAAGCATAGATTTCATTTTTAGAGTTGCAGCTCAGATTTCGAATGTAGATCTATTTTCGAACTTGAAGTGGTTTCTTTCTATTATTAGGTGGCATACCCCATATTTGCATTTAGTGACCCCACCCCCGTGTTGTGTGCGGCTCGAATTTTGATGAGGTTAGTATGTTTTTAAATTTGGGGGTTGACGTTTTCTTTTAATTATTTTAGTTGTCTTTAAGATTTCCTTTAAATTATCATTTTTGTTGAGTAAATGACTTTTATCTTTGTAAATAATGTTGAGTTGCATTTGTTGTGTGGTGACGTATGCGAGAACGTTTTCTTCTTTTTCGTGTTTTTTTATCGATTTCGGGGAGATTCTAATGATATTTCTTGTGCCATTTGAAAATCCTTGTTTATTAGTGGAGTGGAGTACCCTCTTATTTGTAGTGTTTTTCGTAGTTCTTCTAGATATATTTTACGAAGGGTTTCGTCAGCTACTATTGTGCAAATTCGTCGTCAGGGAATAGGGAATAGTTTTTCAACAACTTCTAAGGTGATGACTCTTGAAATGGATATATTGTTGAATGTCTGTGGGTTTATAGTAAATGTCTATGATGATGTAATTGCTTTTGTTTTTCATGAGTATGTCGAAGAATGACAATTCATTATATTTATATTCTAGTGCGAACTTAATTTTGGGGTGCAAGTTTTGGAGAGACTGACTTCAAAAACGGAATAAATTCAGGGTGCGAGTGTGAAAAAAATAAAAATTAAACACGGCCGCATATGAACTTTCTGACCTGCTCACCACTTATCTATATATTAACGATATTTTGGCTATTAGAAAGCCAAACGGATCTTGATATGTAAAGTCACAAGTTTATTCGCTTGAAGAGAGTCAACTTTAGACTCGAAACACGTGTAGCGACACAAATACCATTATGGTCACTTAATATATCATACAAAAAACAGTAATATTATTAATAATAACAATAAATATACACTTCAAGTTCATGGCTTCTTGCACTTTTTTCTTCTATACTAATTTCTCTCATTGGAACAACACCTATTTCTGTTTGTAATATATATATATATATATATATATATATATTATGCTGTGGTGAAGCACTATGACAGACTGAGTTGCAAAAAATGTCTGTTTTTGATAATCAATTGTGATGGAAAATGTATTATTTAAACTACGAACCATAGGTGCCAAATAAGAACGAATTTGGAGCTCACTAATATAGCTCAGTTTTACTGAGTGTACAGTGAAATTGTTCTCACCCATGACAGTGCAAGGCCGCAGAAAAATCATAACTAATTAAATCTCCTCTACCCGCCATATTTACCTGACAATTGGACAAGATTTTTCACATCAAAAGCTACCAATGAATATATAATTGAAATTAAATGTAATTTTAGTTATTTTCTGAATAATAAATTTGATAGACAAAAACAGAAATTATTTATGAATCAACATTATATATATATATATATATATATATATATATATATATATATATATATATACAAGAGAATGGCAGACATGTAATTATTATGAATAATTGATTCGATCAAAATAAAAAGCTCCATGGATATTGTCCAGGGCATGTCAAATATTGTGAGGAAAATTCAACAGATATTGAGACGGTTATAAATCACGAATTATTTTTACAGTGTAAATTTCTTTACCTTGTCTTTTTCAGACCGTTGCATAAGGTAAGTAAATTTGTAAGTAAATTTACACTAACATACATAAATCCTGATTTATAACCGTCTAAATGTGTTGAGTTTTCCTCTCAATGTATATATATATATATATATATATACAATTATAAGAATAAAGTCAAAACGGAATTTATCTTTGCCGACGTGTTTCATCCTCTGGTGGACATTATTGATAAAATACACCAGGGGACGAAATGCGTCGGCAAAGATAAGTTTTCTTTTTGACTTTATTCATAGCGTCTTTTTCATAGATTTATATCTGAATTTTTACAAACATCCTCCACACACACACACACATATATATATATAATCGAAAACTAATACCTTGTGAAACATTACAATGAAAAATGCAAATATAAGCGATATATTCAACGCAAAAAAGTAACATAGTTTAGACAAGGATGTGTGTTGTTTTGCGGTGGATATCGGCTCGGAACGAGAAATCAGTGAGCCGAGTTCGAATTCCAGTTGAATGCATTGCATTCAATTCCGCGCATATACCATTGGAAAAGGTATTAATCCGTCTCTTTCTTCTAGCTATGGGCCAAATAACAGGACTGGGTTTTGTAGCCTTGTTTTGCAACCAGTCTATCGTAGAAATTAATGTCCACCCACAGATCTGCCCTGTCAGTCATGATCGCCTAAGTGTCTATATATGTATATGTATGGCACTTATGCTCGATATATGATGTATAGAGCTGTGAATATTTATTATAAATTATGTTTTAGATCATGTACATAATTTTTTCTATATATGTCCTCTTCTCTACAATCATATGTTTGTTTCAATGTTGGGACTCCAACATATCATCGGGAGAAGGAAAGACTTTATATATATATATATATATATATATATATATATATGTATTATTATTATTATTATTATTATTATTATTATTAATGCATGTTTCATAAAATAATATAGACAAGTTTTGTCTGTTTATATTATGTAAATATTCTTCATGTTTTCTAAGTTTCTGATAAGTTTCTGATATGTTTTCTTATCATTAAATGAAGAAAGTAAATTACAATACTGATACATAATTTTTTTTGTAATAATCCAATCTAAGCTTTCGACTTACATAAGCCATTTTCAAAGATGTCAAATTACATTATATATTATAAACACGGACAAACGATAATGACAAACTGTTTTTGTTTACATGGTGGATTTCTAAACAACAGCTAACTCGTGCATTTAAGACGCTGAAAGCGAATAACCGCATCACAGCTCGTGACGTCACACATGACCAAGTGAGAGTGAAAACAAGAAATATTAAGTATGGGAAGTCATTGGCTTCTGTTATTAATTATAGACATTTAAGGATATTTGTGGAGATTTCATAGTCTATCTTGTTCAGGTTAGGTTTCAACTGTTTTATGTATATAGCTTCGAGAATTTTTAGTTTTGTTTATTGTTTTCATGCTTAAGTATAGTTGTGTTTTCAACTAGGGTTTTCCGGAATTGTATATATATACTGTTCGGACATTTGTCCTCATCTTAATGGCAATTTTTACGACGTTTCGGCCGTTGCATATGGCCCAGTGACTTGACCCCAAAAGTTGTGAGTTCAATCCCTGGATACAGCAGTGGTGAATCAATAACTTAGAGATTTGAGTTAAAGGAAGATAAGTACATGCTATCAGGAAGTGGCGTAGCACATGGAATAAAAATTATATACCTCAGTGATCGAAATAAAAGGTTTGGTACAAAATTCTTCGAACTGTGTGAATAATGTAAATACTACTCATCTCAGAAGTATATATATATATATATATATATATATATATATATATATATATATATATATATTAGTTATTATTATTGTTATAATAATAGCATGCTTCAGCGCGAAATCTATTAAGTTTCAGTGCTCAATACTACATCATGGCTACCTGGTGAGGGTGCATTGAGCACTGAAACTTGAGTACTCGATACAACGTAGAGCGTTATATTGTACTAGTTGTTACAATGGTTTATAAACCATTTCTCGGGTGAAAAAGTTGAAAATTTTCAACGCGCGTAGCAGCTTCGAAACGCGAAAACTTTTCTGTAGTGATACTATGAATTTATAAACCATTGTAACAACTAGTACAATATAACGCTCTACGTTGTATCGATTATATAGTGTAGAAAGAAAACGAAACTATCCAATGAAGCAAAGTGTATATGATGACTTCTCCCGTCGTTATCGATGCATGAGCGGCCATCAGCTCAGGTTTTAGAACCAGACAGCACATGTAACTAACTTGACTGGATTTCAAATACGGCTCTTCGATTTCTAATTTCGAAACGAGAGCCTTTACTCAATATGCCCATATTGATATATGCATTGATATATATTTGGGATGCTACTCGTAGGATCAAATCATTTGAACAAACTGATAAATTTCTTCGTTTGTTTATAAAAAATTTCCTGTCTCGACCGAAATTTAACACATTCCTAGCAATCACGATACCAGAAAATATTGTTTTTATCAATTTTTGTAGTGAAATACAGAAATATGTACAGTAACACACACGTACATCTATAAACACACACACATATATATATACAGATATATGATAGAATAAGTAAAGAACAAAGTAGCTTATTCTGACATGTTTCGTTTTTATTACGCTTTCTTTAGAGAACTGTTTAAAGACAAGAAATTAATTAGTTTAAAACAACAAAGAAACTGTATACTGGAACGATCTTGGGTTTGATTCTTATTGACCAGATATGTGTCACGTGTAATAAAGCAATAGACGATTATTTTAAATGTATATGTATGTATTTATAGGAACGTTTGTCTGTTTATATATATGTGTGTGTGTGTGTGAGATAATACACGTGTCAAGTGTATTAAAACGATGGAGGATTTCATTTAAATATGTTTGTAAAAATCTTGGGTGATCAAATGTATGGATGTGCTTGTTTGTTAGTCGGTAACGTTAGTGTATGTGCGTGCGACAAAACGAAATACATTTTTAATTTTGTAGTGAAATAATGTATACAAGTTCTATGAATGTAGCGAACTTCTTTTATATATATATATATATATATATATATATATATATGTGTGTGTGTGTGTGTGTGTGTGTGTGTGTGTGCGTGCGTGCGCGCGCGCACAAACTGTATTGAGAATACATAAATTTGTGTCATGCCATCTATAGAAATGCTTTGAGTTTAAAAAAGACGATGTAAATTATTTTTAAATCCTATAAACAGTTAGTTAATTGCTGTGCCTGATACATTTTTTTAAATCATATCACCACCAGCAAGGCGGTAACGCCACTGATGTGCAGGGGGCTACGTAAGAGTGAAAAGATTGGAAAAGAGAAAGCCGGAAACCACATCCTAAACAGGGAACAAGGGATGAACCACTTCGCCTGTTCAATAGACGTGGGTGGAGTGTGAACCGGGCAATAGTTTAGTCTATCTACTCCAATTGAAAAAAAAAAGAAAAGAGTGAAAAGATTGGAAAAGAGAAAGCCGGAAACCACATCCTAAACAGGGAATAAGGGATGAGCCTCTTCACCTGTTCAATAGACGTGGGTGGAGTGTGAACCTAGCGATAGTTTAGTCTATATCATGTCTCTTTCGATCCCTGATTAGGCAGAAGATATTCCTGCGGTAGGTTGCTTTTTCCTTCTGTGGTCGACTGTTTGCAGACCAAGGCTATACAACCCAATCTGTTCTGCTATTTAAGGCATAGCTACAGGGAGAAGATAGGGATTAATAACTTTCGCAAGGGTATTTGCGCGTTAATGAATACAACAAATCCAGCGAATTCAACTGGAATTCGAACTCAGCTCTCCGATTTCTCATTATGAGCCTATAACCATTGCAGCACAACGCACACCTCATATAACCAGTACACTGCCTAATTTAATGTTGAAAAATAAAAACTTAAGCTTTTTTATTTATATATTTAGAGGGTAAAATTATGTTGAATCTAGGATACCATAGTACCATAATTCACACCAGCCAGTCAGTTAAGTGCCATACGTGAAACATGCTTGGGCGATCATGTCTCGAAAAATACATGACTGACTGGGCAGAAGATTATCCCGCAGTAAGTTGCCATTACTTTCTGTGGTAGACTGGTTACCAGCCAAGGCTATAGAACCTGATCTGTCCTGTTATTTAACCCATAACTTGAGGAAAGAGACGGATTAATACCTTTCGCAAGGGTATTTGTGCGTAAGTGAATGCAGTGAATTCAACTGGAATTCGAACTCGGCTCTCCGATTTCTCATTATGAGCCTATAACCATTGCAGCACAACGCACACCTCATATAACCAGTACACTGCCTAATTTAATGTTGAAAAATAAAAACTTAAGCTAAGACTAACACGTTAGATAACGACAATGTCTCTAACGCACGAGGCGTACGCCTTGCTATCACCAACAGCCTTTTGTCTGCATAGATTCGTGATAACCTCAATGATAAAACTCAATTACAAAGCATCAGCGAAGATAGACAGAGTTTGTTAGAAGTAGGAAGTACGCAAAAAATATATAAATTTATTTAAAGATATATGAATCAAAGATACTGACTAAAGATACCCACAATCTGGAAATATTTTAGAACGGTATTCATTTGCAATGGTATTATGAACCATTTCCTTTTAAGGAAACCTTCGGTATTCAAACAACCAGAGCTAGTATCAGTTCATATAAAATCTTTCTATTAAAGCAATTTTTCAGGAAAATAGCTTTCTATAATCCACTAACTGCTATCGCCCTCTTCAGTATTGATGAGTATTTCCTTCTGAACCTTTTGTTTAGAGTAGTGTGAACTGTCAAGATCTTGCTTATGCTTCTCTTCGTGCTACACGTGATATTCATTTTATTTGTTACTGCTAAAACAAATGTTGTGGTTTCTGTTATTTGGAATAATTCTTTGCGATTCTGTAGCGTCTGGTTCGAATTATGATGGTCCTCCTTAAGACCTATATGATTCATTTGCTCGAAGCCATTTTTAATCAATAGGGATGCAAATGAAAAGAAAAATCATACTGAGCATCAGTAAGAAACAGCTGAGGTTTCTAGGACACTTAATGAGGAAAGAGGGCTTAGAGAATCTAATACTCACAGGAAAGCAGCGGAGACATATTTGATGGACTTGAATAGATGGTGGAGCGGGATTTCGGAGAGATACTAAGAGGAATAATATTACTATACTACATTTAGTATTTATTGCTAAGTGGATAATTCTAATGAAATAGAATGGCTCTTTTTTAATACTGCACAATAATATGTGCATCAAATGAACTGTTCTGGTGTCCAGTTTTTGTGATCTCTTCCCCCATGCTAGTCTTTTCTTCTTATTGGCTGACCGAAGAAAAGACTTCCTGGCTACTTTGTCAAATTTGCAAAGAAATAATAACAAAAGAACCATTCTATTTTCATTTAGAAGTATCCCTTTGGCAGTAAATACTAAAAATAGTATGAAATACATCATTTTTTTTAAAACTGGGGTGGCCTAATAATTATGGCAGGTAGTGTACGTCCTGAAGGGACAAGGTACATGAAGAAGATCTGTTGTACGCAAATGAGAGTTTAGATATTTCTAAACGAGTTAGGCGCCCTGAATGACATCAATGTTAAAGTATTGAGCAGCGAGGTTATTTAAAAACGTGACTCGATTCCATAGGTTACTGCTTTGATTTTTTGTTATATCTTACTGTATTGCACCTATCCTATACGACATGTTTTATAACTGATTTATATACAGAGAAATTTGAAATGTTTAGTATATATTAATTCCACATCCTGAATTTATAAGACAGATTCAGGCTTGTTATTATAACTGAATTCATTCAAATACCAGACCATAATTTTTAATCTGGAAAGGTATCCTTTAGTTCAACTTTTTGGAAAAATTAAAGAATGTTGACATTTTGTTCAAGATATTTACTTTAAAGTTTATTTAAAGGGATGAATAAATC
>JBBBDQ010000262.1:2015000-2145000 GCA_037127315.1 Ascarosepion bandense
ATATATATATATATATATATATATATATATATATATATATATAAAGAAAAGTATATTTTGGAATTTCTACCGGACCTTGGAAATACATTTTATAATATGTAAATATTTCTTATCTCAGCCCCACCTTAAATCTCAGACCGTAAAATAAGTACATTTAGTGGTAATAATCAGCTTTTAAACCAAGTTATGAGGTTATTTTTAAATGCCATCACAAAAATAAATTTAAATTACCTGTTTAGTAGTATTGGACTTTTTTCCTTACCAATAATTTTTTAGTAAATTCAGCTGTTCTTTCTTTATTGTAAATTTCCACCCTTCTTTTTTACTTTATTGTTTTTATTTATGTTTTTTATTCTTTATTTCTACTTAAAACTTTTGGTTTTTGTGATAATTAACTACTTGTGACTGTATTATAATTTTAGTTTTTACGATATAGGTTCTTTTTCTTTTATACATGTAATTCTTCTTTATTTAAGATTTTTTATATTTTAAGTTTGGTGTATGTGTTCTTTATTTTTGTAACATTTCCAGTATCTTTTGCTCTAGTGTTTAACTGTATACCCCTCTACACTTCACCTAATTATATTTCTTCTCTGTGCATTTTTTTATTAATATTTTTTATTAATATTTTTTATTAATATTTTTATTAATATTTTTTATTAATATTCTGAGTTAAATGTAACATTCGATTATTCGGATTTAAAAAAAAGTTTGTAATTTTTGCAGCTGCCAAAATAAATTCTATTCGTTTATAACTCGTTTAAAAATGAAAAATATTCAAAAGTTCTACAATATAATTGCATAGAACACTTTTTAATACAAATGTGTACTCGTCTACCCTATTAGGACCAAAAACTAAGTGTTAGCAATCAATCAATATATATATATATATATATATATATATATATATATATATACATGGGTGTGTGTGTGTGTGTGTGTGTGTGTGTGTGTGTGTGTGTGTGTGTGTGTGTGTGTGTCCATATATATATATATATATATAAAAAAATGAGAGAGATATTTTTTTTTAAAACACTTACCACTTCTGCCATATGCGCATTACTCTTCAGCAGTGAACTGAGTTCTTTCGGTGACTGGCGTGTTTATACACCGCTTATATATAACACGCTAAATTTTTTCTTCTCTGATTCCATGCGCATATGGTTTCGGGGGTAGCGACTCCGACTGACAGCAGATCGGTCGAGTTTTGATTCCAGTAAGTGGATGTGTCTAGCCACACTGGTGAACTGTGATACAGCGAAACAGGATTGTCTGTAGGTGACTTGTTATTATTACTTTGCAAAATTTTACAAGGCTAGGAAACAAAGATGAACTCGTCCGAATCGCCCTAAATTTTCTTCATTCTTTCATTGATGAAAATGTAATATAGGTAATTATTAAATATTTATAAAGTCATTGGATGCACGTGTTATTGTGCGATATTAACAAAAGAACCATTCTATTTTCATTTACAATTATTCACTTGGCAATAAATACTAAAAAATAGTATAAAATTCATCATTTTTTAAAACACTGGGGTGGCTAAATAATTATGGGCTGTAGTATATATATATATATATATATATATATATATATTATCTGGCGCAACACACTCACACACACACACACACACATACATATATAACAGTTTATTTTCTTGCACTTCCCGTTTGTGGAACTCACTTTCATTTGCTTACTTCCCTGATAGCCAAATGTTCAAAAGTTTAAATGCAACATCAATTACATCTTCTATATAAATAATCCCCATCCTTTTCTTGACTTTTCTTTGACATCCCTGTACGTTTTTTATTCTTTCAATGTAACTCCCTCCGCATCAGTGGCATTTCTGTCTTGCTTGGGATGAATTATCTATTTTTTAAAAAATGCCAAAACAATATAATTCTCTTTATTAAAAAAATTTTCAAAAGTAAAATATAATTTTCTGCGTTGCTATTCGGGAAAAATAGCTGATTTAATATGAACTGAAATAAATATTACTTATTTTTAGTTAAAATATTGCAAAATAACATTGTTTTTAAAATGGAGGTGGGTGTTTCTATGAGGTGTTGACAGATTCATTGACAGCCTGAAGTTTGCAAATTTAAATTAGGAGATAATTGTCATAAAATGACATGACGAAGACAATATAAATCTCATTTTATGTATATTTTTAACTACCCAGTAATCTTAAAGATTTTAAACACTTTAAGCAGTTTAATATTTTGTTGAATTTTAGATACTTTTAAATACGTACGAAGGCGCTTGTTGAGGGAATGTTAGAGAATTACCAATAAATTTTGAATTTACTATAGTTACCGCTCTTATTTTCTGATAATGTCGTGATAATGTCCGTATTTACAAAAATCGTAACGTTTATGCATACAGATAGACATTCAAGAAATTTTAAAATAATGGCGTTTGCTGAACTCCAGTGAGCTTTTCCATTTTTTATTATAAGTGTAATTTTCATTTGATAATATTATCACTTGACTCCTACAGAATTTTTAAAATTTAAAACGTTCATAAATTATTCTAGTTATTTTTTTAAATAAATGAAAACAATTCTTGTAAACATTAATTATTCTTCGAAAAGCTGCAAATGGTTTATAAGCCGTCGATAAAGGAATCAACAATCAAAATTTACATTTGTAAGCTAGGTTTCGATAACTCTTGTAAAATATTAGGGATCAATTTTACACTCTATCGATATCATAAACGAGAGTCCCCAACCAAACTTCTAAAACGATAACAAATCAATCTTTTTCAATTCGGTCTAATGAATGCTCATTTAAAAACAATTTTTAAAAAATGCATTTTCACAATTTTTTACAAGTGGATCAGTCTACAAAAGTAAAAGTATGGAAATACATATATTGAATTTTGCAAATTTTTAGACAAAAAAAATGATTTACTTCCTAACTCTGTTTGTCCCAAATTGAACATCCCCCGCAAAAAAGGGGGATTGTCAGTAGCCAGGATTTTCTGCTATCAAAATGAGGTTGTAAATACATTATTAATAACCGGAGAAGAAATGAAGGTTACTTGCATTATAAGCTCCTATGGATAATGTAAATACACTGCAAATGATTTAACTACAAAAGGTATTTAGGAAATGCAGCGTAAACCATTTTACTATAGAAATACATTGTAAATTGCATTGTAAATTACGAATAAGGAAATTGTCAATGATCAGGAATAAAGACAAGCATTACAAGTAGAATAAGGAAAGAAGAAAATTTACTCAAGAAATATTAACTCTATTTATCTTTTCTGTCATATTAAACTTGCACGGTAGATATTCGACCCTATTAAGTTTGTGCTGCTGACATTCGAATTTATTAGACCTGCGCTGCCAACATTCGACCCAACACTTGTGCGGCAAACATTTGACTCAATAAGATATACGTGGCCGAGATTAGACCTTACTTTACTTAGGCTGAAGATGCATTTCTACACTACAAAAATGAGAATCACTGGCGTAAAAAGATGAAAATTGCATTATTTATTATTATTATTATTACTACATTATATATATATATATATATATATATATATATATATATATATATATAATCAACCCAGAGTCCATGGCCGTAAATAACATTAAGCATTAATACTCAATAACATATACATGAAAACACATGACAAACAAATATAGAAAATAAATGTGTTGATGATGTAAGAGACCTTCTTAAAGCTTTTTTTTTATTTACATATTCCTTACAGAGTCTATGGGTGCAAAGCAGCACTAGTTGTATAAAAAGAAGTTACAAAAATTAAAAGAAAACGTTTAAATCCAAATCCAAATGCATAAATTAATTTCTCAAACTAAAATAAAATAACTACTTTCAAATATTCAACAATAACACCCGCTCACTTTCGTTTATTAAGCCTTAAATTACATCATTTAGTGCCTTCCATAGTTATCCTTGATTTTCACAGTACTTACGAGTGTTCTTATATTTAGAAATGTTGAAAAACAAACGATATTTTTCTACGTTTGTATAAGCAGAAGTAAAAAAAATACTGTTGAAAAATAAAATTATTATATTTGCCTTGAAAAAGTTCAACAGAGGACAAAAACGCGTCGGTAAAGTATAGTTTTAATTTTCAATCTTTATTTATATTATCTTTTTACGCATATATTTGTCTTAGTGTCTGAAAGTTTTACACACATACAACATTGGGATCACAGAATGTATCAAAATTAAAAGAACATACTTGATTTTCTTGATATTCTTGTATTTAATAATTTAATACATATTCATTTTGTGTTTAAATTTAAGTTTCTAACAGCAATAATGCGGAGGAAAATATTTTAGAAGTGACAGATGTGTATTACAGATTGATTAAGCCACTTCTTTTTATGTCTGACCAAGAATCTACGATGCTGGAAAATCGGTGTTCTAAGAAATTTAAATTCCTTGGAAGGGTTCTAAGAGACGATGGAAAGAGCGACACTGAGATCCGAAGACGCATTTGCAGGACCAAGGACTCAGTTCAAAACTAACCAGAGTATTGACAGACAGTAGAATCTCACCGAAAACAAAACAAAAAAAAAATAATGGACTGCTATGTGATGTCCTTCTCTATGGCAGCGAATGTTGAACGATCTCATCAAGGCTGAAGGAGAGACTCGAGGCAGCAGAAATATGGTTCTACAGAAGGATGCTGAGAATGCCATAGACCAAGCACGTGCGCAACGATGACGTGTTGGAGAGAATGCAAATGAGAAGAAAATTCATATTTAATACCAGGAAGAGACAGCTGAGGTGCCTGGGACATGTAATGAGGAAAGAGGGTCTGGCGGATTTAATACTCACAGGACGGACAGAGGGAAAGAGAGACAGGGTAAGCAATAGGACACGTATTTGATACGTTTAAGGAAACGGATGGCGGAACGGGATTCGGGAAAGATACCAAGAGGGAAAAGGGCAATTGAAGTCCATGATCGCCAACGTTTTAAATTGTCACGGCAGAAGAAGAAGAAGAAGAAGAAGAAGAAGAAGAAGAAGAAGAAGAAGTGTACTTTCATTTTTAACTATTTGTACGTATATGCCACTAAATATTAAGCAACATCATCTTTTTCTATGTACCTTGTCCTTTCAGGACGTAGGCGATCATGGCTTTCCATGTCTCCTTATCCCTGGTGGCTCTTAGTATGTTTTCTCCTGTTACACCTCGCAAACCCCGTTCCGTCATAAACCTGATCAGACCCTTCAAATATGTTATCCGCTGCCTTCCTTTGTCTCTTTTTCCTTCTATCTGGCCTGTCAGTATCAGGTTCTCCAATCCCTCCTTCCTCGCTGCATGTCCCAAGAACTTCAGTTGTCTCTTCTTGATGCTCACTATTAATTTTCTTTTCATTGCCATTCTTTCAAACACCTCATCATTGCTCACATACTCGGTCCATCATATCCGTAGCATCCTTCTGTAGAACCACATTTCAGTTGCTTCAAGTTTTTCCCTCATCGTCAATGATATTGTCCAGCATTCACTGCTGTATTGAAGAACTGACATCACATAGCAATCCAGCACTCTCTTCTTTGCTTCTAGTGAAATTTTCCTGTGTTTTAGTACTTTACTCATTAAAAAAAAAGAGCTGATGAGGCATAAAACAAGTGACAGCTGATTCTCGGCTTCTTTTGTCGACTGGCTTATTTTTTAGGATGGTTTGGCAACACGTATTCAGTATTTCTGTCCCCGCCGTTTGCGTAGCCATTTTCCCACTTCCTGAGTAATTTTAACCACATCGATTTGCAAGTCGCTCAGTAAGTAACACTGACGCATGCAGCGTGGAAACAAACCACTAAGGAGTGAAGTTTCTCGTAATTATCATCAATTAAAAATAACCGGAAGTTCGTCCATGTTTGCTACACTTCCTGATGCGCGAACGCTACCGTTACAAGTCAATTTTGATTATATATATATATATATATATATATGTGTGTGTGTGTGTGTGTGTGTGTGTGTGTGTGTGTGTGTGTGTGTGTGTGTGTGAGACAGATGTGCGTTTTGGTGCAGGGGATGTCGATCGGGACGAGAAATTGGAGTGCCGAGTTCTAAGTCCAGCTGAATTCGTTGCACTCACGCTCAAATACTCTTTAAAAAGATATTAATCTGTCGCTTCTTCCTCTGGCTAGGGTTAAATAGCAAGACAGATTGGGTTTCCTACCTTTGGTTTCTAACAAATCTTCTGCATAGTCAGTCATGTCTTTTTCAAGATATGATTGCCCAAACGTGTATCAGGTATGGCACTTAACTGAGTTTGATATCCACCGAACGCCCATAGCCCAGGGGTAAAGTCACCGACTGACGCCATTTCGGTGAGGTTTCAATCCTGGGTAAAAAAGTAATCGGAGTCTAACCGTACTGATGAGCTGTGATACGGCGAAACAGATCTGTCTGCGGATGACAATATATATATATATATTAATGAACTTAATCACGGTAAGTCAACACTAATAATAACAGACTAAATATCCGAAAATAATGCTAACTAACAGTAATGTAAACCGTCTTCTAACCCGGCGAGAACTATCTCGTGGGTGAAATTAAGGGGGAGAAAAAAAGAAACAAACAGCGCGAAAGAACAATACGTCTAGTGCTCGTTGGAAAGAAAAAAACCAAGACGAAACCTTAACAGCAAAGTGCTCTATACAAAAGTACGAAAGTAGAGCGAGAATACAATACAAAAATCTAGAATTGAGCAACTAAAGAACCGTTTATGTGAAACCGCGGTAGGTGGTGGCTCAATTCTAGATTTTTGAATTGTATATATATATATATATATATATATGTGTGTGTGTGTGTGTGTGTGTGTGTGTGTGTGTGTGTGTGTGTGTGTGTGTGGTAGTATTTTTATAATAAGTTTATTATAAAAATATAGTTTACTGCAACACAAAGCCGTTGTGTTTCGGTACTATCTTATTAGCATCTCGTCAGGCAGTGAAATATGTTTAATTAGTTCATTTCTTAAGAGCGCACTATATCCGTTCCATTCGGTACAAAGACTTTCCCGGAATAAACATTTTTTTAAAAACAAAATGGAAATCAAGTAACATGATCCAGAACAAAAACTTTAGCCTTATCTCGGGTAAGAATCCCTACGGCCAGGGCAGAAAAGGTTTATTGGGCAGAATGAGTGACTATAAAATCATTACACACCTGCTCACAAGCACATGAATACGTATACATATCTAGACATACTTACGCATACACACTTATATCCACATATATACACATATGTCTATACTTACAAATATCTACATACAAATGCGTCCATAACCACATATAATTATTGTACTTGCACATTCACATACATATTTATGAAAAACGAACTTATACCCGTTTAAATAACACTAACACATATTTACGCAAGTATATGAACAAAGCTCACATATACTCCGAAAATACGCATATATTTACATATTTACTCTCATACCCAAACATACACATATATATCTGCCTACATATACACATTCCTGTCTATATATATATATATATATATATATATATATATATATATATATATATAAGAAAAAATAAGGCGGACACATTATTTTATGGTAAATCAGAAGTAGAGGCCTATTTCAGGATAACCATCATCAGCTTCTGTCTTTATTGTACAAAGGATTTTACACGAATGAGATTCACAAAGATCTAAAAAAAAACAATAAAAATAAAGATCGGTCCCTGAAAAGAGAATATATATATATATATATATATATATATATATATGTACATACACAAACTTTTCTACGTATACATATAAATTTATTATCTCTGCGCACTCTCGCCTTTCTGATACCAACATGGACATACATGAGTATACTGAACAATATATAAGGGTACAATCAATTCATAAGGGTGCAATTAATTACATCCTTAATACAAAATATATACTAAATATATGCCCCCATATACACAAAAAATATATATGATTAGATGCATTCATATACATGAAGTGTACAATCAACTAGGTGCACCCATATGCACGGAATGTACATACAATTCTACATATAATTATACATATAACTATGATTATAATTATGCACACTCATATACAAGGAACATGTATATAAGTAAATGCACCCATATACACGAAAAGACCATATATAACCATACAACTAGATGCACCCATATAAACGTAAAATATTTATATCAAAATACATCCATAATTACATAATACAAAGTAGGACACTCTCAAATTCATACATAATACAAAGTCGTTGCATACATATACTGGTATGTATACCTATTATAGGGCAGATCTCCACTTTCAGTTCTTCAACCCGTAAAATCTTCCAATGAATGATCTACGCAAGATAGAAATGAATCGGCAAGTATGAAAGAATGGGATAATTATAAGATTCTATGTAATAGTTTAAATTTATTTCTATGACGGCATTTAAAAATGATTTCATTTCTCTGGTTTAATAAGTGGCCAGTTTCTCTGAATTTGATAATTCTAATCTTTTCGTCTAAGCATAAATTGCATCTGTTTCTGAAGCTGTTAAGGGTTTGAGATTTACCTATAATCTTCCATTCATATTTCTGTCTTTTACTTCCCAGAACAGTTTAGAAAGAGTGGCTTGATATTCCAAGTGGGGTTTAGAGAAAGTTTTTTTATGATTATATAGACATTGTTTCCATGGTCCGGCGAAAATTCCTATGTATATTTTTTCTCGTTTCTGTGTTCACTAGGAAAAATGGTTACTTGATAAAATACTTTTTCGGACTTGCATATACCTCCAACTGGGTATTTGTTTTTAACTTGACAGTTACAGGAGGTTGTACTATCTGTTTATTGATTGTTATAAAGTTTATTGAGTATATCCTATTGTGTGAGTTGATGATGCTATTAATGTTGTTAGTGCAGGAATAACAATTTTTAATGAAAAATGAAAATCTTACTTAGTGGGTTCTGCTTAAAATGTTTGTCGTTCAATTTCAGAAAGTTTTGACCGATATTAATATTACATACTTATCAGAAAGTGGGGTTGAACCATATTACTCTTCTTTTTCTATTTTTAGGTTTATTTGTTCAGGTATACTTGGAGGGTCCCATGTAGCATAATTTCTGTTTGAAGCCACTTTTTGAGGGCGGTATTGTAAGGAGTCTCATTTTCATTGAAGATTTTCCTATTAGAAAAACTTCCTATTAAAAATTCACTCGTATATATATATATATATATATATATATATATATATATATATATATATACAGCTTAAGTCGGTATTTAATGACAACAAATAATGAACATGAAATGTATAACAATCATAAAAATATATTTTGTATGTGAAAAAGTTTCTAGTGTTTTTTTTGGGGGGTGGCTAGAGATTTGTTACTTTGCATTTTGTTTATAGATACCCCAAAAAGGGGATACGTTAATCTTTTGCACACACCTGCTATATCAAAAGTATTAAATCTTTTGATACGTGAAGTCGACTTTTCTAAAATGGAATAAAATTTGTTTCAATAAACTTTAAATCGATTTATCAGGACCCGAACGAAAAATTATATATATCCTAACCACAACTCTACTCCTCTAAGGTTTTAGTGAACAGGTAGTGAAATTTGGTTAATATCATCTATTCTAAAAATAAAACCAAACAATCTCACATCTTGAAGTATTAATGAAGAGTGGATATTTACAAAATTTATATACCAAAATTGATCCACGTAAAAGTGTCATTCTCCCGAATGACAATGCAAAACCACATTTGTTAAGTTTCAGATTTCAGATTTCAGATTGTGAGGTTGATTAATTTTACATCCTTCTAAAGCAAATATGTTGAGATCTTTTGGGTTTCCACTCAAACAGAACTATGAAACACTTACAGAAGCAAAACGTTCGAAAATTAGAAAAACTAAGCGGATATAACGAACACAGATGAAATTAGAACTCAGTTTTCCGATTAACAATTCTGAGGTCCTGGGCATGACGGTAAACTGCATCCGGCAGCAAGGCCGCTGATTGGGAAGTTGTGAGGAGTATGGAACCACCTCTTAATCGCTGTTGTTCCCAGGTCTTCCCTGACACGGGGTTGTAGCACCTGTTAGAGTACCAGCTATGGGCAAATAATTAACTCTCAAACTGGGGTCAAAACACTATGAAAGTATAAAAATACACTTTTATAAAAATATTTTCATAAAATAGACTTTTATAGAAAAATATGCATTTTTGAAGGAAAAATATTACCAACAATACATTTTTGAAGAAAATAAATATTACCATAACACATTTTTGAAGGAAAAATATTCTCAGCAAAACATTTTTGAATACAAAACTAGAAGACATTTTCAGTTTTCTAAAATAAGAAAGAATAAAAACAAAAAAATTCATTAAAATCTAATTCAACCTTCTCACTATAACCGAACATTAAAACACTACCTTAAACCCCACCTTTTTGGCGTAAAATAACGCACTTAGGTTGATATGCCCTTAAACAAAACTCAGACTCAAACTAACAATTCCGAGCCATTTTTTATTACACCACCTGCACATCCAAGCTTAAAACATCTGGCATTTCCAAGGGGTAACCTATCTAACTATTTACCAGGCGCCAGATTGAGTCTCTATTTTTGTTAAATAATAAATTGATCCCCACGCAATTAATACATATTAATTTTTTTTTTTAATCGTATCACCCCGATCAAGGCGGTAACGCCACTGATGTGCAGGGGGCTACGTAATAGTGAAAAGATCGGAAAAGAGAAAGCCGGAAACAGGGAACAAGGGATGAGCCTCTTAACCTGTTCAATAGACATGGGTGGAGTGTGAACCGGGCGATAGATAGATCTATCTACTCCAATTGAAAAAAAAACAAGAAAACAAAGTGAGAAGATTGGGAAAGAGAAAGCCGGAATTAATTTAAAAATATATTTAATTACTAACATGAAAAAAAAAACATAAGACTTAACAAAATAGGACAATGAACTACTTCCGACAGCAAGGTCTCTGAACGGAAGTAGAGGATTTGAAAAACGTAGAACCACCTCTTAAATACTATTTTTTCCCAAGTCCCCACTGTAAGAATCCCAGCTATAGGTAAATAATGAACCCAGAAGGAAAAGAAACAATGAATGTATAAAAATATCTTTTTATAGTAGAATTACCAACAATACATTTTATCTGTAATTAAAGACATGCACTAGTGTTTAAAAACATATTCGAATTGAAGCTATAAAATTGTTTTAAAAATATTTAGATTTCGGCATTAAATCACCCACAGAGGTTGATATGCTACTAAACAAAACCAACCAACCAGACAGAATCCTTTCGTGACATTAATCCACCCGGTTCACACTCCACCCACGTCTATTGAACAGGTGAAGAGGCTCATCCCTTGTTTCCTGTTTAGGATGCGGTTTCTGGTTTTTCTCTTTTCTAATCTTCTCACTGTTTTTTTTTTTTTCAATTGGAGTAGATAGACTAAACTACCGCCCGGTTCACACTCCACCCACATCTATTGAACAGGTGAAGAGGCTCATCCCTTGTTTCCTGTTTAGGATGTGGTTTCCGGTTTTCTCTTTTCTAATCTTCTCACTCTTATGTAGCCCCCTGCACATCAGTGGCGTCATCGCCTTGCTTGGGGTGATATGATTAAAAAAAAAACATAATATCCTACAATTTCATAAAATACAACTTCAACAAAACTACGACATAAAATACATATCGCCGTCTCTAGTATTTATGTCTACACAAACATGTATCGGCCCAAAAGCTGAGTATTATCTACCATGTATTCAATTGTGAAAGCCGAATAACGTATATAATAGTTTTATTACTTCAAAGCATCCAAGAAAATTAAATTTCAGCATTAAATGAACCATAACGAGTCGATATGCCGTTAAACAGGCAAAACAAAAAATAATCAACCGAAAAAGAAATAAACTGTATCAGGTTAGCTTACTCGAGAGAATATAGAAACCGATATAACAAAGCATATTACACATTTTGATAAGTTAAATGCAGCTAACTGTGCCATTTAGCAATCCACATGTGCATATATAAATAAATACTAAGTCTAACATGGTCAAAGCCCAAATATCGTTCTAGCAAATATGGTTTTGTCTTTCAAATAAACCACAATGGTGATTTTTCAAACAAACTTGAAAAGTAAATTTGAAAAGCAAGCTTGAAAATTAGTATCGAAATCCAAGGGCATCCATAAGAGAAATTCAACTACCTTGGCAGCTAAGGAAGTTGCAACATATGAATAGTAGATATGGGGAAGACGCCTATGGGGAAGTGATATTTAACACTTCCGGTAGACGTACTTGACGCCTTTACCAAACTTACATTATCTAATGTCGATATATATATATATATATATATATATATATATATATATATATATATATATCTGTGTGTGTGTGTGTGTGTGTGTGTGTGTGTGTGTGTGTGCACGTTTTAAGCCCGAATCAAATGTAGGTTCCTAGTGTTTGGGTTATAAATTAACTACCGCTTACAGTTATTTTTCAACGAACGTTGACACATAGTAGTGTACAATACAACCTGCTTTGTAATGTTTTTTTATTATTATATTGTGCTGGGTTTGCGGTTTAGCTTCGTCTATACTGCAATGTACCCGAACAAAACCAAAATAATGCTGTCAGCACCTTCACAATCATTTATTTCCAGTAAATCGCAAATTCTTATTCTTCCCCAAACTGCTCAGTGCAGCCAATCAATGATGCTTTAAAAATGCTGCCGTGAAAGTTCGATTTGTCGACCTGTTCATTATTCCCACGAGATCGATCCACATAGGGCGCTCCTTTACTGTAGCCTTATGCCAGACGTATCTAGCTTAATCATATAACTACACGGGATATATGTACAGATGCTTGGCTAAATATAGGAATAAGGTGTTGTGTATTTATCGCAACGCAGACACACTTATATAACGTAATCTTCACACTTTTTTCTGTCAATATGGCAACCAGCCTATCCTGTCTATCTTCTATATCTCTTTCTCTCTCTCTCTCTTTATATATTTTTCTCTCTTTCTCTATTTGTTCACCTTTGTTATAACTCTATTGTTATCTTTCCATTCCTTTCTCAAGTGTACTTAGGCAAACCACAAGTATTGTTTTTATTATACCATATTTTTCTTAATAAACTCTTTCTCAAGATTACGGAGTATCGTTGGGCGCAGTTGGTAGCGTATTGTCATAATTCTCTTGAGCCAGAGAATCGGATATCATCAATTCTTATCTCAAATGAATGTTGACGCTACATAATCTTTCTTCGTCCTGCCAAACTATATACTAAATATAATTTTAAATCTTTCTCTCTCATACATATAACATGAAAGCAATATTCAAGCACCAAACACACTGTCGCCGCTGGGTGATGACCTCAGCACTCATATATATATATATATATATATATATATATAACTCCAGGTGAAGAGGACTCAAGGTTTTACTATTTTGAGTGTCCCGGCATTTATTTTATTATAAACAGTGCTCAATGTAATAAATATTATAGAGCTTAATATAATTATATAGTGATTAATTAATTGTACATTGCGACACGGAAGTTTCTATGCTTTGAGATAGATTCTCTTCATCAGGCAATGTTTGATGTTGGTTGTGCAGATGATTTACATTTAAAAATACATACATACATACATACATAAGTGGGTGCAATAGGAACTCAAACTCCCCTCCGATATCCACTGCATTACAACACAGATCCACTTCCAAGCAAAACAAATGTAAGAAGATTGGAAAAAGTATTTCATATATATATATATATATATATATATATATATATATAGTCCCGTCTTCACTCACAGGGCGTGGTAAGGTTTTCAGGCACTTTCCGAACGTGCCGCACGCTGGGATCGTTACCTTCTGACCGATAACATCAGGAAGTCAATTTCCTGACAAAGCTACCATGATGCAATTCAAATCCAGACTTGCATGTTAGAAAGCAACGGTTGAAACCAATCATCTACGTACAGACCTTAAAAAAACATTTTGGGCTCGTAGAAACCCGAATGAAAATATGTACACTATTATTTCACTTGTCTTGAATAACTTCTTTATTCTAAATTTTCTGTTATGCGTTCAAAAAAGCGTTGGATAATCAGTTAATCATCAGTTAGTCTATGACGCCTGACGATACCGAAAGGTTGAAACCATGGTAACGTAATAGGCTGATCTTCCTAATTAGAATATTTAAAAGCTCTACATGTTAATTTTTTTCTTTAACTATGTTTTGAGCACTTTTTTATGCAAATGTTTACTGGTCTTATTTGACTCTGATCAATAACTGGTTATATATATATATATATATATACACGAGATAATGCTGAAAAGTTCTCTGGCCATCTCGCAAAATTCTAACCTAATGATAAAGTTTAGCCATTTTTACTTCGTCCTATTATTTTCCGGCCATTTTCCTTTTGAATGATAACTTGTGTGTGCATATTTATACATAAATTCAGACCTTATATTCAATATACACAGATACTGGTGTATATAAATTTGCAATATCTTGTATATATGAATCATATTACTCAAGATTAAATGTACAAATAATATGGCTGAATTACAGACACTGTCTACAGATCGATACTTATACAAGTTCTGAAACAAAGAATGTATCAATAGTATACAGACCCTCATACTGATATATTCTATATCCTCCTTGGTCATTAACATAGTACTGAATCGATATTCGATTTTACAGATAATTAATTAATACCATGCTTTAGTATATTATTTCATGTATCTACTGAAGCAATACAGCAACCGTTGTAGGTGGACTATCAGAAAGTGTCAACTGTTGAGCCATCATTTTCTATACGTTCAATAGAGGACAGGTCGTCTGGCGATCGTGCCAGACAGGAAAGTTGTTGACCATATTGCAAGGCCTATTCAGTGGTGCGACCATCATGTGAGCGGGTATTATTCTCTTCTAACAACTCATGACCTTCCAGTTGTTTGAATGGCATCATAACGGATTGAATCATTTTCAGGACATACATAGTATGGTTCAATGTTACTCCCACCAACACTGTAACTTATGTCCAACCTCAACTATGATACCAGGTACTGGACTTGTGTCCCGAGGGTGAATGCACTATGGAAGATGGCGTCCCGAAGCTCCATGTTGATTGACAAACAGAACATATAGGAAGGAAGGAAGGAAGGAAGGAAGGAAGGAAGGAACGAACGAACGAACGAACGAACGAACGAACGAACAAACGAACGACGATATTTTTTCATTCAAATTAGTTATAATGAACGAATGAAGGAAGGAAAATAATGGAGGAATAGGCAAAGGAAAGAAAGAATGAAATACGAAAGGAAATAAAGGAAAGACGAAAGGAAGGAAGGGAGGAAGAAAGAGTTAATTTTATTTTTTTAGTTTAAATTAATTTTATAATGAACGAATGAGAAGAATGAAACAAAGAATACAGGAAGAGGGAAATGAAAAAGGAAGGAAGGAATTTTTCATTCAAATTAGTTATAATGAAAAAATGAAGGAATGAAAAATAATGGAGGAATAGGGAAAGGAAAGAAAGAATGAAAAACGAAAGGAAGGAAGGAAGGAAGGAAGGAAGGAAGGAAGGAAGGAAGGAAGGAATAGTTGATTTTATAATTGTTCAGTTTGAACAATAGAAAAATAAATTTAATTTAAAAATAAAATCAAAACAAGAAAGAAAGAAAGAAAGAAAGAAAGAAAGAAAGGCAAATTAAAGTTATTGGTTTATGTCAGCGATAAAAACTTAGAGTGAACTAACAGATTGATCGAGTAAGATGAAATCTGATGGAAATGGAAACAGACGAATTATGGTGGTTGCCGAAATAAAAGAAAGAAAGACGAAAGGCACCATTTGTATTTTCTTTCTGTCCCGCAATGACATTAATCAGAATGCAAATAACCTGAACAGATTGTGGCGTGTAACAAAGCTCACAAGTAGCGAGATTCCTGCTCCAACCCACCATAACTCATTTCTGGCCCCAGTTGCCAAGGATGCCATTCTTGTTTATTTGGCTCCAGTCATAACTACGACCAGCCAAGTTCCCCTTTATTTCGCAAACTTTACTTCAAATTCTTCTCACCAGTAACAATGATGTCATTCATGGAAGAATTTACTCCAGTCGATGGCGCAAAAGCGCGGTAGTCAATAAATATCGGACACAGAAAATGGTCTTGAAGACACACCTGCTCACTATAGATGTCTCAGAGATTATACAGCTATACCACCGCTTATTCGATGCTCTGGGTCTTGAGCCATACCAGTTTATCCTCTACCCGATCAACACAAGTCATAATAGTTTTTTATCACAGAATACAGTGTTTTCCTTATATATATATATATATATATATATATATATATATATCCAAACCCTACAACGTTAGCGGTGGTGTGTAAAGATTATACCAGAAGGAAAAGTTATCGATTATGTTGTTCACAGAACAACAAAAATATACTAAAAGAAAGATAAAAAAAAATAATGTCAATATGTAATCGCATCTATAAATATATACTTGGATCATGCAAACATGAATGAAAGTGCTGTAAGATCTTTAAATAACTCCTCGCTAATTCTGAAAAATTTCGCTTGTTTAAAAATTAGTCGCGTGTTCGTAAAAAAAATCAGTTATTATAAAACACCTGAAGATACCGAACGGTTGAAACCTAGGTTGCGGAAATAACTCATTTCCAAATGAACAATCCACAAAAGTTCTACAATATATAATATATTGAAAACATTTTAATACAACTGTGTTCTCGTCTAATTTAATTATGACAAAATACTAACTATATATATATATATATATATATATATATATAGAGAGAGAGAGAGAGAGCTGCACAATCCCTACTCACAAGCCATGAAAGTGTTCAAAGGCGTTCACGCAGCCTTGTGGTTGATGAATTATTTTCAACGCTACAGCTCTTTTCTCACAGGCGAAATATTACAAGCCTATCGTTAGTTTATCGCTATTTCCATGGAAAATGTTCAAACGAGCTATATTTGTTAGTTTCACAAGTCCAGCACATTAGAATTAGGACACGCTATGCTATGGACACAGAGACGATTCATTTTCATTTCTGTCGTATTTGGAGACCTCGACATGGTGTAATAGTCAGCTAGATCCTATTACAGCTGACTAGTGGGTTTGATCCTCACTGGTTGACCCATAATTTCGGCCTTGTGCCTCATCTAAGCTGCGCTTAGGAAATCGACTTTGGGCAACTTGACAGAGTGTAATGATTCACAAGCTTGTCTCGATAGTAATCATTACAATTAAGTAGAGTTCAATCCTCCTCGAGTGCTTCATACTCTCGGCCATATTTAAGCTGGGCTTAGAAAATCATTGGTAATCATTGGTAATCATTTCCACTCAAACAAATTCTTCTTGAAAACCACCACTTTGTGGAATACACTCCCGAGATAATTCCCTGATCACTAAAGAGGTAACCTCGTCGGTGATTTGATAGATCCTTGCTTTTATTTTGAATTGACTACTGATTATTGACAAAACAATATTAATAAAAATTGCGTAAACATTTTCATTTTTTTTTTTTTTTTAGCTGTCATGAAGTTCATATTCCTGTTCCTGTAAAAGAAACATTAGGATATTTTTAAGGTGGGGACCCGACCGCATACGGATGAGCACAGGGACAAAAATTCCCCAGTCCTCTCAACCGCCGGCTTAGCTGGCCCCGGTGACAAGCACCTGGTCCACCCCTCTATTGTAATAGGGTTGCGCGGGACACTGTTGCCCGTTACTGGGCATCTATAAGTGTAATTTTTCTCAGAAGCAACCCTGTGTTCGCGGACGAAGCTACAACTGAGCTGCACTCTGTCTTCGAGGACAGAGGTGCAACTAAGAGATGATTTGGGTCCCTACCCGACACAAAAATGTGCCAGGTAAGTAAGAATCATTAGATTAGATGGCAAGCGCAAATCATCCTTAACCGTGAAGAAGTGGTTTGTCAGTTTCCAGTGTAAAGATTTTGAGGGCCAAGGTAAGAAGTGTACTGGCAGAGCCTTGACATTGTGAATGGTAGAAAATGTTGAACATTTTCATGACTTAATTAAACCTGTTGGCTTTGCAAAAATGCTTTTAGACAATTAAATGCAAAAATGTATGAATGTCAATCAGAAACGATATCTTTTTTTTATCGTTTCACCCCTGCGTGTGTCACTTCATGCTTTTCTTTTGTCAAGTTGTGTTTTCTTTATTTTTACTATTACGGCGTCCCCATATTTTGCTAAGGATGGGTTGCCCGACCTACAAAGTAGCTCCGAGATTTATCAATTAAAATGTCGGTGTAGGGCGAACCAGCTTGCAGTTACAGACACAGATTGGTTGGACAACACGTGCCTGCTTATATATATATATATATATATATATATATATATATATATATATATATATATATATATAAGCAGGCATTACATGTTTTCTTTCTGCTGGAGATAAGGAATGTAAAAATGTTCCATAATTTTCGACTTCCCAATCGCTTGAAAAAGTCGAAAACTATGGAATATTTTACATTGTAATTGATAGCGGCCCAGAATGAGTTTCAATTCCAATCTTCGCATTCATTTACACGCCAATAGCCTTGGAAAATGTATGAATCTTTCTCTTATACTTCCCAGCTTTTGGGTAAATAATAGGACAGGCTACGGCCTTTAGCCTTAAATTTTAACCTGTTAAGGAAAACGAAAAACCTTGATTTCAAACTAACCAGAGAGGGTTGAGCTACGTCAAGCTATCTTGTCCGAAGCACATCAGCACTACTAGGATCCTAAATTTTTGTGGGGCTCGTGTATTAAGAAGAAAATAAGTGCTCTTTTGTATTCAAATTACCTATGAACAAATAGGGTACTTATATATACGTCCGGATGTGCGTTGTGGTCCAGTGGATATTGGCTTGGAACGAGAAATCGGGGAGCCGAGTTCGAATTCCAGTGGAATTCCTTGCATTCACTTACGCGCAAATACCATTGGGAAAGGTATTAATCCATCTATTTGCTCTGGTTATGGGTTAAGTAACAGGACAGATTGGGTTCTATAGCCTTGGTTGGCAACCAGTCTACCGCAGAAAGTAATGGCAACCTACTGCGGGATAATCTTCTGCCCAGTTAGATCGCCCAAGCGTGTATCACGTATGGCACTTAACTGACTGACTGATATATTTCATAGAATTTATTTTGCAAAAATAAATTTCAACGTGTATTTACAATATTTAATAATGTTCAAGATAAGAAGTAGAGAGTTTGCAGATAGAAACATTATGGATAATCATTATACATAATAAGCACTATATAGTAACTGAATTTCTTTCACGCCTCAAGCAATCTTCAGAGAAAAAGCGAAATGTTTATCATGTTACTAGTTATATTCGTACATAATGTTATCAGAAAAACATTTTTCACTTCTCTAATCGAATGTTTGTTTATTTCAAAACTATAAGAAACTTAGTATTTACCGGGAAAAGAATTTCGACTAACTCCTAAATAGGAATAATAAAACAAAATCATTTCGTAGATATTTATAACACAAGTATGGAGCAACCAGTCAGGATCGAACTCACAAGAATAGCGAAACGAATTTGTTAGCTACTACGCCACAACGAAACGCCTATGGATGAGAAAGAGGGGGAGAGGGTGAGAGATAGAGAGTGAGAGTGAAACGATTGGTTGCAAAGAAAGAAAGAAAGAAAGAAAGAAAGAAAAAAATTGGAAGATAAAAGAAAAATTGGTATTTAAGAAAGTAAAAAAGAAACAAGAGAAAAAAGAAAATAAGAAAGAAAAAGGAAAAATAAAGAAAAGGATAGAAAGAAAAAAGAAAGAAAGAAAAATTGGAAGATAAAAGAAAAATTGGAATTTAAAAAAGTAAAAAAGAAACAAGAGAAAAAAGAAAATAAGAAAGAAAAAGGAAAAATAAAGAAAAGGATAGAAAGAAAAGAGAAAGAAAGAAAGAAAGAAAGAAAGAAAGAAAGAAAGAAAGAAAGAAAGAAAGAAATGACCTAATAGATAAAGAAAAAAAGATAATTTATAGAATTATAACGAAAATGACATTTTCTGCTATTGGTCGATTCAGTATTTGCGAGATAAATATAAGAAATTTCTTGCGATTATAACAAAATATAACAGATTGTCTACAATTTGTATTGCCTGAAACAATATGAAAAGGATAGGCTGTAGCGTGTGATAAATTTTCTTTTACAAGATACTCCTGAAAAAGGTGCAGTATTCAAAAATCTTTTAATCTCGTTTTTTCCCCTCTGGACATATTAATGGTTAAATTAATCATTTTCATATAGAAACCATTTTGAATTCATTAACTGAAAAGTTAGCGTTCTTTTTCTTAAAACAGTTTCCCCCGAAGTCCATTAATTTTGATCAGTAGTTTTTGTACTGAAGAGATTTTTTTTTTGATCAGTAGTTTTTTGTACTGAATGGATGTTTTTTTTTATCAGTAGTTTTTGTACTGAACGGATATTTTTTTTTTGATTAGTAGATTTGTACTGTGAACTGAAGGGATTTTGATCAGTAGTTTTTGTACTGAAGTGATTTTTTTCATCAGTAGTTTTTGTATTTTTTTCAAGGTTGTGTGAAAAGTCAACGTCTTGATTATATCATTATTACTCATTTTAGTTATGTGCAGTACATTTAAGACTAAATATTGCTGATACTGTCTTACGAACGTTACAACTAAAAATAGATTCTGCAGACACGTATAATTATGATTATTGTTGATGATAATGCAGTAGAAACTATAACAGTGATGATAGCATCCCAGCGTCTTTCTCTGTATATTCCGTTTCTAGTGATTAAGAAAGAGGACACCGAGAACCTTTGCACACATCTAAGAAGTAATTAAGATTAACGGATTTATAACAACACATTTTTAACTCGAGTATATTTATGAGCGTTTTTAAATTTTTAAAAACATTGTAAAATTAACGACATTTTTTTTATAAAAATAATTTTAATAAGATAAAATCCTTACGTTTGCCTTGATAAAGTTTATAAAACGACAAACAGAATCGGCTAAGAAAAGTTTTCCTATTCTCTTATATATGTATATACACTCGAATGGATCATTAAATTTCGATCTGAAAAATGCTGTAGATTTAGATTAAAAGTTCTTGCAAGTGCAATTCGTACCAAAATATTAACCTATATTTGTTCAAACATCCCAAATTGTCCTTTTTTTTAAGCCATCATACTTATGCCCGACCATAAAACGTTAAAGAGAAGAGCATTAACCCACTTTCGTTTATTAGGCCAAAAGATTAAGTCACTAACAGTCCTCCATAATTTACCTTTTTCTTACACAGTCGGTTTTTAGAATATTTTGGAGCGCTAACTAATTCTAAATTTGAAAACTTAACCTTATTTTCCTCCGTGTTACTCTTGTGTATCAAATCAAATTTGATATCAATAAAGATTTAATATGCTAGCATGAAATTAAAACTAAAATAAAAGGTTCAAGAAAGATTTTTCATTTTAAAAATGCGTTTAAAACTTTAGACATCGATTTTATTTGGCGGTATGTAATATATATATATATATATATATATATATATATATATATATCAAGAGTAGGACAAAAGTTCGTAGTGCTTAGTTTTTTTAAAGAATGTCAATACTTAGCAGAGCAATGGTTTACAGTCATATTTTTATTATAAATGTTTATAACAAAATCATTGTTTACTGAAACACAAGAGCTGTCGTGTTTCAGTACTACTTGTTAGTACCTCATCAGACAGCCTCATGAGGTACTAACAAGTAGTACCGGAACACGACAGCTCTTGTGCTAGAGTAAACTATGTTTTTATTATAAACACTTATAATAAAAATATCAACCTTGGAGTCAACCTTTTTATTTTTTTATATTTACTGGAGATATATATATATAAGTTTTATATTTTTTCATATATATTATAGTTTTATGTTAAAGTTAATATAAAACGCCTGACGATACTGAAAGGTTGAAACCAAGGTTGCGTAACAGGATGAATTCTGAATTAAAGTATTTAAAAGCTCCGCGGTGTCTATGCATTGAGTACATTTTAATACAGCTGGGTACTGGTTTTCTGACCAATAACTGGTCAATAATTTTATATATATATATATATATATATATTATCAGTGATTTATATAATACTGGAATGTTGCTCTCTGAGAACGGACGCAGTTAGTTGCAGGTAAAAGCTCACACTTACAACCTTTGTGGCCATATATTGAAGAGGAACGAATAAAAAATGACGAATGTTGAAAGAACGTATTTTAAGATTCAATTGTTTACTCTATTTCAATGCTAAATAGCAAGGTAGGTATCACAATGTATATTTTTAAACCACAAATACTAAATACGACGCAAATCTTTTTTTCTTTTTATTTCCCTCGCCATTTTTTCTCTCACGAATTGCTTGGATTCTGCGGTATTTGCTGCAGACTTCAAAGTATATATTTGACCCTATCCCTTTTCGTTTAGTAGGGAGGTGCTATCTAAGGACCGGCCAGTAAAATATTTATTTTGCATTCCCAGTAGGATTTTTTCGTAGTTTTTCTCCTATTTTTTTTATTTATTTTATTTATTTATTTTTTGTTGCATTCTCTCTCAATTTTTCATTTGTTATTTATGCCTTTCATTTCTACATTTTCATTTCCCTTTTTAAAATGTTAGCCTTGTGCCAGACTAAATTACCTTTTCTAAATATCCAATTTTCATTTTTTATTTTTTTCGGATGCTGTTTTCCACGTTTCTTTAAATTCAATCATCTTCTTTTCGTTTTCTCCTCTTTTTTCTCTCTCCCATATCAAATGCTTTCTTCTATTCTTCCTCACATTCTTAAATATCGTTTCTCTCACGTTTTATTCGACTATTTTTCTCTTATTTTATCTCTCTCCTACTCTGCGGCACATTATTTTTCTCTCTTTCCCCATCTTCCAATACTCTGTCTCTCTTTTTTTACTTTTATTCCTCCTTCTCTCCCTTCTCAACGTTGTTTCTTACAACTTTCTCTTCTTTGTCGACTTTCCTTTTAATTCAAGTATTTTCTTTTCTTCTTGTTCTTTAATTCATTTTCTTTCATTTTACACTCTTTTTCGTCCTCACTTCGTCTGTCTGTCTGTCTGTCTGTCTCTTTCTCTCTTCCTTTTTTATACGACATTCCCTTCTCTTTTTCTCTTCACTCTGAAACTTAATCTTTGTCTCTCTTTTGTCTGTCGTGGTTAAAACAGTTTCGTATTTCTCGCCAGAGCGAGGTTCGAACCCATTTCAAATACTGATTTTTAACATATACAAGATTTCTCTCTATTTCAGAAGATTTGCGTAACATAATCTTCTAAAAAAGAGAAAGTGATTATATTTACTTGAAAAACAGCATTCCTATACTACCCAGCTAACATTGTTATAATTCTGCTTGTCTTTTCCTAATTCGCACCGCTGAAAATGCCTCATAAATAATGGACTATTCCGTTTTGATCGAATAGAAAGACGAAAAAAGACATATCAGATACGCAACTTGGTTTCAGTGAGAAAATGAAATAAAGACGGAAAGATAGAGTGGCAACAAAGATGAGGACAATATTCCGAATAATGTAAATACTGTATTTACTACAAAATTCTACTGTCATTGTTATATATATTCATTCATTCTCTCTCTCTCTCTCTCTCTCTCTCTCTCTCTCTCTCTCTCTCTCTCTCGTTTCATTTATATCCTATCATTCTGATAATAAGGTTCTCAGTGCTTGCATATCACCACAATTGACAGAGAAGAGTATAAGCACGCACACTTGAACAGTTGCTTATTACATTTATTGTCAACCTTGCCAAGAGCCAGAAAGCTGCTTACTCTTCGCCCTCCTACACATTTCAATATCATTCTTCATTCTGTTGCCTTTTCATTTAAAATCTTACCTATATATCAAATATAGACATTCTACCTTTCCTAAAATTTGAATCAAAGCGGAAAGATCAAAAGCAAATTCATGACTTGCGTACATAAGTACAGGGTGTGATGGATAAATTGTTCACTAAATTACACAAAAGGGAAAATAACACTAACATCTAACTTTAAAAGATATATTTACCAAAATTACAAAAATATCTTGGGATACTAAAGAGTAGATTTATTCAAGAAAATCGCCATCGGCTTCAATCACGGCCTCCAGACGATTTCGAAATCTCCTGCATCTCTTCTAGACGGTCTCCTTGTTTAAGTCGATGAAGGCTACCAAACTCCATGCCTTAAGTTCATCTTTGGTCTTACTCTCTCGCTCAGCTGCACCCCACACATAATAATCAAGGGGTTACATTCTGGGGAGTTAGGTGGCCAAATGTAAGGGGTGATATGGTTTCAGAAATTGTCTGACAGCTATAACTGGGTTTCCCTGTTTGTGTGGCATAATGCGGAGTCCTGTTGCCAGTAGCCACCATCTTGTGCTTCGGCAGTACTACCACCTCAAGACATAATGTAGGTCTCCGTATTGAGTCTGAGACTCAAGACATAATGTAGGTCTCCGTATTGAATCTGAGACAGTCACCAACAAATTCGGGAGTTCTGAGCTGCCTATTAGATTCATCCAATTCTTTCCGAATCCTATGCACTGTCCTCAGATTGAACCCCAAACATTCTAAAATGTTCGCATTAAAGCTTCCAGTGCCAATGCCAAGCAGTACAGCATGTCGTTCTCAAATTTCTGGCGGAGTGAATTGTGTCATGGGGCTTCTTTTTTTTTTTTTTTTTCACAGACGGTCCACCCAACTGACCCTACTATACTGTGCAGTCAACAAAATCAAAACCAAACAACGCGGATGCGCGTAATTACTTCACGTGGAGGTACCTGCTTTTCATATTGGATAAGCTCTTTCCAGTGGACTACTCTTTAAAGTCGTCTTCTTCTCCTTTGGGCTGTGTTTGTTGCTTACGAAATTTCTGTTTCTTAATAATGTTATTAGTTGTTGAAAGGCATCTTTCGTTATTCCAATGCACTTTCAGTATCAAATTTTCCGTTCTATGTTAAAACACTTTCCAGATATTTAAATTGTTGCGATTTTTAATTTTGTTAATCCAATTTGTAATGTGCATTGTGGGCTATTCTTTTTTGATAGCACACGTCTTCTTGCAATTGATGTTTAATCCTTTCCTTTCGACTTCCTTCACTACAATAATTCTGTAGGGGTTTTTGAAGTTTCCTTTTTGTATTTGCTATCAACATTGTCTCATTTACATATCTTATGTTATTAATACTGTGGCTGCCATTAATGAATTCTAGTAGAACTTGTATCCTCCTTGTATAGGTTGAGGTCCAGTGAGAAGACACATCCTTGTCTTACACTACTTTCTATTTTTGTATATTTAATGAATTTATTTTCAGCCAGTATGCAGGCGGTTTGATGCCAGTATATACCCGAAAAAACAATTTGTACAATGTTGTCACTTATAAACGCCATACACTTTTATCTCGTATCTCATCAAGAATCTGTCAGCACGTTCTTGATATACAGCGGACAGGTAAAAGAAAATTCAAATATGTGATCAAAAAATAGTTTAATTCTAAATTTCACGCTATAAATAAGTAAAACTTGTGTAAATCAGATTAATTTAACATAAAATTTGCTAATTTTCTACAAATAATGTGTCACAGATGTATATTTTATTTTTGCAAGATTTTTAAAACTGAGAATTAACTTTTGTTTACAAATGTTTCGATCGCTCAAAAATGGCGGCAAAATTGAAAAAATTGAAAAAAAAATCTCAAACTTTTATATTTCGATCAATATAATTTCTGTTTGAAATAAACCACAGTATTTTTCTTACTGGAAATAATAAATTTAATCATTTAGCTTTCAATGAAAACTAAAAGTTTCAAGAAAACTTTTACAGTTTTAAAAATTCAGTTTAAAAGTTAGATATCGAAAATGACTGGATGTAGCTAAGTGTAAGATGTGATACACTCTTGGGCCATCATGTCAGGAAAGAAACATAAGTGACTGGGTAGAAGATTTCTACGCAGTATGTTGCCATTACTTTTTGCAGTAGATTGGTTGCCAACCAAGGCTATAGAACACACTCTGTTCTGCTATTTAACCCAAAGCTGGAAGGAGAGTAAATGGATTAATAACTTTCTTAAGGCTATTTGCGTGTAAGTGATTGCAATGAATTCAACTAGAATTCGAACACGGTTCTTCGATTTCTCGTTTCACGCCGAAATGTACTGCAAAACTACGCTTATATATATATATATATATATATATATATATAAAAATTTAACCAGTTTTTCAACAGATAATTTAGATTACTTATGTTTTGATTCAGTATTGTCAAATGAAATAAGTTGTCACTTAATCACTCGGGGACGACCAACTTCCAGAAGCTCTAGACTTGCCTTAATCTAGTAACGGGTACAAGTGTATATGAATGGATTCACTGCAATAGCTCTGGTGGGTAAATAGTGATTTACTAAGCGGAAGTCGAAAGTTTGAAGCGAGGATTGAGGCTCAACAGAACTGTCATAACTGAGACCAGCTGGTTAAACATTACTCTACGTCAACTGGACAGCGAAAATCACAAGTTCAAGGTATATTAGTCGAGTATTTATTAAGCTTGACTTTTGTTTACTGACGAGGAAGTAAAAATAAGAGGGTCAAATAAAGTGTCGGTCTCTCTCTTAATTTCCAAAACTTTAATAAGCATCCACTTCACCCGTTCATTAAAGACTAAATCGAATCTATACCTGCATCTCCTTCTAGGAACGTTGGGTCTCCGTATCGTGCCAGAAAGCTTTTCCTCGTCAAAATCCATCTTGCACATTTATAAATCTACCATTCGTCCGTGCACTGAATACTGTTGCCACATCTGGTTGAGTGCTCCTGCTATTTATCTCGACGTTCTCAACAAAATCCAAAGAAGGATCTATAACCGGTCCTGATTTGGCGTCTCGACTTCAATGACATTCTCACCGACTTGAAGTGGCTTCCCTCTATCGTTTCCACAGATATTTTCACGGCAACTGCACTGACGAGCTTTTTTTCCTTTGTGCCCCGTCCACGTGGATTTAAGCGTGCTACTAGATCGGCATCTATGTCCCATCCTTTTGTCGGTGAAATAATTAAATGTAACCGTCTCTTCTACTCTAATAGTTTATTTTCTCGCATTTCTTGCCTCTGGAAATCCCTCATGTTTACGTGCTTCTCTGATAGCTACAATCTCTAAAAACTTAAATGCAACATCAGTTGCCGTCCTTGATCTTCTTGAATCCTGCACATCTTTTACACTTTTTTCAGTTCTCTCTGTACCCAGTATTTTCTCTGCCTGTAATCTTCTGTGCACTAGTGGCGGCCTCACCTTGCTTGCGGGGAAATGATTTAAAAAAAGATGAGTAATTTTCTTTCTTCTGTGTTCTTGCTTCTCTAAGAAACGAAGGTGCGCTTATTAAAATTTTAACAATTAAGATACACCTAACACTTTATTTGACCCCACCCAGTTTATTCTAGAGTCAAAATTTATACAGGAAGACAAGAAGAGAGTAAACATCAAGGGTCGAACTCACTACACTTTACTATGAGTATAAAATACAAGCTGACTAATTACTATTCCATACTAGAGATTATTTTTATTTGAGGCATAAGCGTGACAGCGAAAAGGTATGTGTGTGAGAAAGTTTTTATTTATAATAATGAGTGCATTACTAAATTACTACATGATAAAATATAGGCTAAGTGAACACAGTAGAATGTATTTAAACTTCGTTTTATTTAAATTTTTATAATTATTTTGAATATTATAAATACTATTATATATTTATCGTTTCGGACAAGTAGCCTTTAGTCATTTTAAGGTCTCCGTTGTTTGGGATTTTATGGGATATTTTGTATTCGTTTATTATTGTGTCACCTTTCCTTGTGATACCCTTTCTTGTTCCTGCTGAATGATGCTATATGTATTTCACATGACGATGGCTACATGAGACTTGGCTGAAACGTCGTCTCTATTACATCATCTTTGACAATCAAAAATGAGAACAATAGTTTGAACAAACAAGTCAAAGTATATTAACACTTCTTCCTCTCAAAAATCAAGCAAAAAATATCGCAATTCGCCGTTTGCCATGTGTGCACATTTTCATATAGTGTATCCACCAATAGGAATGAAGCATTAGAGAAAATAGTTCCTTTGAAAGGATGTAACTCATAAATCAAGTGAAGTAATACTATGCGCAAACACCGGTGAGCTGGTACAAATAACCAGTTGATAAGAACGCTATATAGGCTTTACATCTTTCTTTTAATAAAATAGATATAAAGACATGAATACACCAGAAAAATGAATACAAACGACATATGTATATATGACATCGACTAGAGAAAGATAAACCCATGCATTTTGTATTACTGGTGACAAATCTATAAGCAAATATGCAGATGTATACAAATACTAATGTGAATGAAAAAGCAAATTGATTTATGAGATTATATTTTTGTGGCGTTTCGCAATCCAACCGTGATACTCCCAGTAAACACTTGGTACGCATGTCTGCACCTATCTCCTTTCCTCACAGTGTACTCCCTGTACGATTCTAATCTGACCACTCGAAAGACAAATGATTTTGTTCTTCGGAAAAAAAACTTCCTCACGTGGAGTTGGGTATTAAATTATCAAATCGTAAATCCAATTTGGAATAGTTCAAGAACCGGTTGCGAAGCCTTGATATACAACAAGTCCGAAGAGATCTTTCCGTGCATGAGCAAACAAAAGCTCTTCTTAAACGTTACTCAGTAAGGAGACAACACTGAATGAAATTGCGTACTGTGGAACCGTAACATTCACAAAGACTAAGCGACAGAGAAGCGAAATCTTTTTGGGGATTTGTTGAGAATGAAAATCTCACATTCACTGCAGATAATATTTAGTTCCCTATGAATTCTGAATTGTGCCAAAGATAAAACTGCGATGAACGACATTAAGGAGAATATGATGAGGCAACTGATGGCGATCCCTGAAGAGGACTTTCCAAACTATTTTAAAAAGACGAAAATAAGTTGGGATAAATATGTGAGAGCACATCTAGAGTATTTTGAAAAAGACAAAGATGATATTAGTTTCATTTGACTTTTTCATTTAACCTATATATCAATTAGCTAAATTTTACACAGAGTTCAATCCAATCGTGTCTTTACGCAAAGAATGAGGATGATATACCCCAGTGATTGTAATAAAGGGTTGGGTTTGAAATTCCTAGCACCTGTAGAAGGCCGAAGCGTACAACGGTCAAAACGTCGTACAAATGGCAACAAAGATGGAGACAATAGTCTGAATAATGTAAATACTGAAACTATATTTTGTAATTATGAGAAATAATCGTGAAAATGTCGTCAAAAATATAGGTGATTAAAAAAGACCGAATTAAACCGCATGGCTGTAGGATGGCATTTTCTTTTAATGCCCTAACTCTTCAGGGTGTAGACAATCATATCTTTCCACAAACTCATTTTTCTTTATTATATGCGCATTGCATTGAGAAAGATAGTAACGCTATTTCCCGTTGTTTTCTCTAGTTTTGAATTCACAGTTTTCATTCTTTTATACTGGCTGACAACCAAGACTAAAGAGCTAAATCTACTCTGCTATTTAGTTAGTGAGAGAATAAATAGGTTCATTTCTTCCGCAAAGATATCACTACAAAAATGAACGAAAAGATGCAGAATGAATTTGAAGTCTACCACCCGCGCCGATAACCACTACGCTACCTACGTATCCACATAGAATAAGATACATTTTTATTTGGTATAGAACAAATTTAAAGGTGGGTAACCAACAAATGTAATACACTTAAAATAGTCTACGAGATAAGCTTGTTAGCAATCAACATACGACAAGCAGCCGAAGAAGAGATTTACACTGCTCATATTAATCTCGCAGAGAGCTCTAGTTCTGAGACACTCGGTGAGGTTTGAAATAAACAAAAGGTCTTCTAGATACGCTTGCTAACCATCAATCAACACCGGACATAAAGAAAATCTTTACTAAGAGCTATGAATAAGAAATTGTGGAGAACCATGATCGCCGACATCCTGAAGAAATACAGCCAATGAAAGAAGCGCTTAGAGGTACTTCCAAACAAGCATAGAAATATAGGAACGTACAATAAGATCAGCTGTGCGTTGTAGCGTAGTGTATATCGACTCGAAACGAGAAATGGGAGAGCCAAGTTCGAATTCTACACGAATTAATTGCATTCACTTACGTGAAAATACCCTTGGAAAAAGTATTGTAACCAGTCTACCACAGAAAGTAATGGTAACCTACTGCAGGAAAATATTCTGCACAATCAGTCATGTCTCTTTCGAAACATGATTGCCCATGCTAGTATCACGTATGGCACTTAACTGACTGACAATAAGATCTGTTTTGTGATGTATTTTTATTACGTGTTGGTATGGTTCTAAAGGAGGATCGATAGACTGACCATGTGAGCAACGACGAGTTTTTAGAGAAAATGGAAACAAAAAATACATTATAATTAACATCAGGAACAGACGATTGAAATTTCTAGTGTTAAAAATAGATAAAATATCCCTAGACATGGTCTGCGAAACGAAAAACATCTATCCTGTAAATTAAATAAAAGATTTACTGGAGCGACCAGTAGACGATGAAGGCCGGAAGACGCAACGGCTAAATTGTTGTAAAAATAAGAAGAAAGATGAGGACAATAGTACCGAGTGTAAATCATATCAGTCAGTTAAGTGCCATACGTGATACACGCTTGGGCGATTATGTCTCGAAAGAGACATGACTGACCGGGCGGAAGATTATCCCGCAGTATGTTACCATTACTTTCTGTGGTAGACTGGTTGCCGGCCAAGGCTATAGAACCCAATCTGTCCTGCTATTTAACCCATAACTGGAAGGAAGAGGCGGATTAATACCTTTCCCAAGGGTATTTACGCGTAAGTGAATAAAATGGATTCAACTGGAATTCGAACTCGGCTCCCCGGTTTCTCGTTCCAAGCCGATATCCACTGTACCACAAAGAAATAGGTAAAATTACTTTTATATTGTTTTAAACTAAATTTCTCAAAATAAATGCTTAAGCAAATTCAGTTAGTTAAGTGCCATACGTGATACATGCTTGGGCGATCATGTCTCGAAAAAGACATGACTGACTAGGTGGAAAATTTTCTCGCAATAGGTTACCATTACTTTCTGCGGTAGACTGTTTGCCATATCAATACAGAACCTAATCTATACAACTATTTAACCTATAGCTGGAGGGAAGAGATGGATTAACACCTTTCCCAAGGGTATTTGTGTGTAAGTAAATGCAACGAATTCAACTGGAATTCGAACTTGGCTTTTCTATTTCCAAGCCAATATCCACTGCATCACAACCGCACATTATATAAATTAGGAAACTAAAATCGAACTGCAAGTAAAAAAAAAAGACACTAATTTCATGCCAATGACTATAATAGTCTATTCGTTGTATTTTTTGCTGTACGTTTCCCACTCAGGGTGAGAAAAATCAAAATATGCAGCAAGAAGTGTGGTCATAAATCAAAATAGTCCATTTGCTTGTCGGTTTCCAACATGACATTGGCTTGAAGTAAATTGAATCTGAAGAAACATTTCTTTGTGGAGTAAATCAACTCAAACGTCTGTTGTGCCTTGCAGGAATTTTCGAGCTGAACAGCAAAACAACTTAATTGACTGAATTTATTACGTCAATGAAAATAATGATCAAGCAATTGAAATGAAACTTACTACCAGAATCCTAACATTTCAGCTGTCTCTCGCTTTTCGAAAGTTTATTTTACGCTACTCAATGTCCGAACTGTTTCGCCTTGAAAACACACTGCAAACTGATTTCTCATTTCCCTCATATTCAATATCCACTGAGCCAACTTGTATTTCATGCTACAACTCTGCTCAGGCGATTTAAGTTACATTTCAAGTATGTATCCCACAAGGCCACATATATTGTTTAATTCGGAGTAACCCTTTTCTTATACTAGTTGCAAACAACGGCTAGATAATCCTGCCTGTCCCGCTATTTAACCCAGAGATGGGTTTATATCTTTCCTAAGTTATTTGGGAGAAAATGAATGTAATAAACTTGATCGGAAATCGAACTCGCCTCGCTGATTTCTCATTCCAAGCTTCTAAACATTGCACATCCTTATGCTAATTCACTACCAAGAATACCAGTCCTGGGTTAAGTTTAATTCAGTATAAATTTCCGTCTTAATTTCTAAGATGAAGAATGATCATTATTTGTATTTTTTTACAGTCCGACTAATATCATCATCTTACCTTTGTTGCTATCACAGGGTTCTAACCATTGCACCGGCCGGCCATCGTAAAGAGTCTGTAGATCTGCGTAGCCATCACCCTTTCTTTACTCTCTGGGACGGGTAGTACAGATTCAAATTCGGTGGAGGTAATACTAGCAATAACAGAACTGCACTTAAAAATAAATAAATAAAACAAAATACGGCGATATATCTTTTGACATAGCGGAATGAAAGCTGTTAACCTCAGAAATACATGCAATATGCCACTTGCTAAATATTAAGGGAACAGCGGTACTAACAGAGCAATTAAGAATAATAAATGAATCGTTAAATAATTCGATATTATGAACTTTTTTTTCTGTCACAAGAATTGTGGGAGTGAATACTTAGCATGAAAATTACTTGTAGCTTCTTTTCAGCGTGCCTTTGCTATATACCATGAAACATTGACATTTGACATTTAACATGGGTTGAAAAAATAGCTACCTGAGATTCAAACTTACATGACGTTAGACTTTATTACAAAAGTCAATGTTTTCAAAATAAAATGTATTTTAACCACAAGATAATAGTAACATATTCAGAATGTATTTATACAAGTAAAATACATTGTAACTTTCAGCTTACAATATCTATCCTCATTAACCCTTCGTTGCATATTGGTTACAATTCTAACCAATATGTGACGGATTAATACCTTTCCCAAGGGTACCAGTGCTTAAGTGAATGCAGGGTACTCAATTGGAATTCGAACTCGGCTCACCGATTTCTCTTTCCAAGCTGACATCCACTGCACCACCATTCACATCCGTCACTGAACGCTTACAGCGCCTGGTATTCCCAAGTGGTCACCCATGTAAGTACTGACCAGGTTCACGTTGGTTAATTGTTTCATAAAGATGTATAAATAACTCTAAAAGACATTGGACGTATAAATTTGATTCACACGATAATCTATATACCTGAATAAGCTAATTTAATATTTTTTCATGTTAATGTGGCTTCTTTGACGTTTTGTAGCCTTCAGTTTTAACTCACAGAATTTGTTGAATTAAGCCTTACTTTGATAAGTTATATTGTTGCCGAGATATCTTCTTCGCTTGGATATTCTTTTTCGTTCTCATATAATGATGAACCACAAGTATTCTGTCAGATTATTATCTGGAGAAGTTTAGTCATTCAAGGCGGGAAATTGTCATCTTTGCAGAGTGTAAGTAAAGGCGCATAGACTTGCATAAATATATTCTGTAGCATAAAATCCCAGATGATGTCTATCACTCAAAAAAACAAAAAAAAAAAACACGCTGTTCAAGCACTTAACATCACTGTGAAAATTAACTGAATGAACTGCTTTAGTTTCCTTTCTTTTACCATACAGTCAGTTTTAGACCCATTGGAGTGACAATGTGTAATCGACTACTATTTTTTCTAAAGATTAGGTAATTTGCAGTGGTTTGCAGTAATATGAACCTATTTTCGAGATGTATGATGGAATTTGTTTGACCTTGAATAATATTGCGTCATCTGTGATTGCATCAGATTTGATCACGCCCAGACACTACTGTTTCGACTGTCGATTAGTTGTCCTACGGCCATTGTCTGCGATGAAAGTTAATCCAAGGAAGTGTACAAAAATTGTAACGTTGGCAATCCTGAAAGAGAGATCGCGGATATTGTTGGTGTCAGCTTTCTAACTGTCAGTCGTGTCATCAAGGTGAAGAAACGAACTGAATCCATCAGTTCAAAACGTAAAGGAAAATGAGGTCGGAAGAGAAAAAACAACACCAAGTGACGACGTATAAGTGATTAGGGAAAGTATGAAAAATCCTAGAAAGACATTATTGTTTTTTTTTGTTTTCAATAAATTTGCACAAGGGAGTAAAATAATTCGCAGAATTTATATTGATAACGTTATTTTTAACACCTACACAACTAGTGTAAGACATTACATTCCACTGGTTTTTGGTTATTTTCTTAAACATGAAACCCCACTGTTATGTCTATCTAATGTAGCCGTATATTCATCACTAAAATCCATTTTCATATAGTCCTTTGCTCATACAAAAACAAGAAGTTGTGGACGCCTACGCCCAGAAAGGACATAGCACATAAAGGAAGAATATCTTTAGGGAAAGTCAAGAATCGATTTATTTTTTCTTCACTTATAGATTAAGCAGCAAAGGAGATTATGATTTTTAGCCTTGGTTGATGACTAGTCTAGGAGAAGAATTCTAACATGTGCAAATGGTAACAGAAAACCATTCTACAATCTTTTTGAAGAACAATCTTGGAAATACAGAGTTTTTAGATATTAAAGAAAAGGAAGCTGTGGAGAGCTAAGATCACGTACGTCCTGAGTAAGGTACATTTCAATGTTTTTTGATGATGGGTGTCTGATGTAGAACGATGGTATCCTCATTGACCATTCTTAATGTAGTAAGTTCAGTCCCCATTTTCAGATCAAATTATGCATAGTGAATATCAAGTCGTCTACCGTAGCGTTGTGATTGTAGGTTCGCTTTGCAAACGAATTCGCTTGAGTTGTGTACTCGGGTGCTTTGCTATAGTCGTCTAAGGTAAGCAAGTAAGTAACATTGTCAGATCTTATTTTGAAAGTGATTTGTCAGAATGAAATCGGTTATTAACTGAATCGATGTAAGCAAAACTTTTAGAATAAACTTATATGTTCTTATTATTCAACTCTAGGTTTGTTACTGTAAATCAGTCAGTCAGTTAGCTCTTGGGTGATCATGTCTTGAAAGAGACATGGCTGACTGGGCAGAAGATTTTCCCGCAGTAGGTTGCCATTACTTTTTTCCGGAAGACTGGTTGCCATCCAAGGCTCTAGAACCCGATCTATCCTGTTGTTCAATCCATAGATGGAGAGAGAAGCGACGGGTTAATACCTTTCTCAACGTGAATGCAACGAATTCAACTGGAATTCGAACTCGGATCTTTGATTTCTCTTTCCGGGTCGATATTCACTACATCACAACGATCATATGTATAATAGCATAGTTATTGATACGTATGATTTGATTTCACACACACACACATTATATATATATATATATATATATATATATATATATATATATATATATAGTGGACATTGAAGTCAACACCTAGCAAATTCATGCCTAAACGCAATCGTCGCTGGATGATGACATCCATATTCACTTTTATATTTACATACGCTCTATCCCTGATATTGAATTTAATCCATAAATATAGCATAAGTTAAAAACATATATATGTAATAAATCTAAGTAAGAGCCAAGAGACCTACCTAGGTTTCACCTAACAGCTCGTCAGGGTAAGCCGACTTACCCTGACGAGCCGTTAGGTGAAACCTAGGTAGGTCTTTTGGTTCTTACTTAGATTTATTCTTATTTGTTGCTCTACTATTGTATTGAGCGCTTTAGTGTTAGGGTTCTCGTCTCGGGTTTTTTTTTCTTTTCTACGAGTATTTTGACGTATGTTCAAGTACTTAGTTTGTTTCTTTTTTAACTTCCCCTTTTTTCCCCTCCGAGTTTGTTCTCGGTGGGTTTTTCGAGACGAACTGAAATGTATTATAACAATTATTAGTATTAGCATTATTATTATTATTATTATTATTATTATTATTATTATTATTATTATCGTATATATATATATATATATATATATATATATATATATATATATTGAAAGATTGTCATGAGTCATAAGAAAGATATAACCTCAAAAGAGAGATATTATAAAGTTATTGAGTAATGGGAACAGAATATTGGTAATTACAAAAAGGTTGAATAGAGATAATACGATAATAAAAAAAGAAATCGAAAATAGCTTCAAGATAAGAACAAGAAAAAAATAGTGGCTTTAAGAAAGTCACAAAAAGAGATATGATAAAAATTAAAAGTGTAATAATCACAAAAAGTAGTCTGAGCAGCAAAAATATTTAAAGTAGGTGGTGTTGCAACTATAAACAGAAGAACGATACAAAATAGTAATAATGTTAGCTAAAAGTATGAAAGAAAGCAAATTATCACCTTCAAGTAGACATCACAATAAAATCCTACAATCCTTTGAGTAGATTGCAGGATAAGCACAAACTCCTTAATTAAGCTACGCGTTGTTTTCTCCATCACAGCCAAATATGTTCAATATAGTAACAGGTATTGATTTTTTTTAAAAAATAGATTATAACTTTGCGGGTCCAGTTAGAAATACTTTCAGCTCAAGTAACCCACCCTGCTCAGGTTGCTCTCAAGTATCAGAATGTGAATCCCAAGTCACACTGTCTGACTCATCCCTCAAAGTTAAAAAATTTAACAATCCTATCAAAATCCGGTCATAATGTTGCTTGACAACTACCGCTCATGAACAGAGATGCGCAGAGAGTCCTCCTCTATGGGACATTCTCAATTGGTTTTGCTCAGGTAAATGACAAGCAACTGGTATCTTGAAGATGATACTATTTTTTACTCTAATTTTCGCACAAAAAGCCAAAGAGCCACTTAAGACAGAGGACTACTGTGTGTTAGTATAACAAAACGTAAGAAGGGAAGTTCATAAGTATATGTAAGAAAGATAACGATTTTCCTGTACCGATCTTAATTCATCAAAACAATGCATTTACACTGCCAGATGATTAAGATCAGAAGCCATAAGAGCCATCAATCAGTTAAGTACCATACGTGAGACACGCTTTGGGCGATCATGTCACGAAAGAGACATGACTGACTGGGCAGAAGATTATCCCGCGGTAGGTTGCCATTGCTTTCTGTAGTAGACTGGTTGCCAGCCAAGGCTATAGAACCCAATCTGTCCTATTATTTAACGCATAACTAGAGGGAAGAGGCGGATTAATACCTTTCCTAAAGGTATTTGTGTGTAAGTGAATGCAAAGAATTCAACTGGAATTCGAAATCGGCTCCCAGATTTGTCGTTCCTAGTAGATATCCACTGCACCACAACGCACAACGTATGAGAGCCATACCTGGTGTAATACTAGGGTCTTGCTTTCCAGATGGAAAAACAAACTGCCTCAACCTGATCTTGAACTCGGCTCGTCGATTCCATTTTCGCGGTCCTAAACTGTATTTTTTTCTCCTCATTAAGATATTAACAACTTAATTTTATGTATAATATTAATTCTATATTATTAATCAAACGTTAATTGTTAATTGCGATATTCCTCCGAGTTATTGTGATTCGGTATGATACATTATCATATTAATTGTATCGATAAAAATTATAATTCCTGCAAGTAATGGTGATGAGTACAAGGTGGTGATAACAATTATGAATGTGTCACTAGGATTTCCAGCTTTCTTATTCATAAATCAGGACAAACTTAACATTTTTATTGATTATTTCAGATAACCAGCTGTCATTATAAATAGGGGAGAAAGAGCGATAAAATGATAGAGACAATATATATATATGCAAACAATCGATTTTCCTCTTATCCATGCACCCTATCGATTTTCCGGCGCATCTGGTTCAATAAACATCCCGGATTATCCGTGTATGGAACCAACAGAAATCACGTAAATTATAGAACGACAGTTAGAAGTTTATATTAAACTATTATCAATTATAACGCCAGCTGTGGCCGCCTGATGAATTAATCTTGCAATCATGTGAAATTCAAATGAATGCTCGCAACTACCCGGATTAAACGAGGTAATGTAGTGGTTTGCTTGAAAATCGGCGATCTGTTTGCATTTATTTTCTATATCTATAATACTCTTGCATAAACTTTATAAATGGGTCGCTCCAAAAATAAGGTCCTCTATACCTAATTACGATGGCCATGGTACTAGCAAAAGTCGAAACTTCCAACCGGTAACCCAGATTTGTGTCTTCCTACGGAAGACAACTGGTAAACATGACATCTATCTAAACTTATTTATAAATGAAACTTTGTCTGTCTGTGTGTGTGTGTGTCCGTTACCTATAGACTCCGAAACGGCTGCACCGATTTTCTTGAAAATTTACACAGTTGTACTATAAGCGTCTGCGAGTGTTCTTAGCGAGTTTTTGTGTCGAGGTACCCCCGATAAATATCGAAAATCGATAATCGAAAAAATCGGTTTATAGAAGGAGTGGTCCGATTTTAATCAAATTTGATACACTCATAGACAAAGACATAAGAAATGATATTCAGGAGCTTCAAGGTTGAAGTTCTTACAATAGTGCAGAAAATCGATCATATATATATATATGAAAGGCAATATGTTTGTGCGTGTCTGTTTATCTGTCTGTATGTCTGTATTTTTTTCAGCCCTTTTATTTTAGTTTTTGCTTCAGGATTGGCTCTAAGTAGGTATAATTGTAGTTACTCTCAGCCATGATACCATTTACTCAGAGGACTTATTTAGCCTACAAAATTCAGTTTACGACGAAAAAACACTTATTTCATATCGATACCAGGAAATCAATATTTGACTTACATCCATTCATTTTTCTTTCAGTCTACGATTTCGCTTTAACTGGAAATAACTATTGCTTTTTAGTATTTCGTGCCAACGTCAAAACAGTCTGAGCTCCAGGACCATGGATTAGTTTTAAAGCTTTCATTACACCCGAGCAACGCCGGGCTATACTGCTAGTATGACATAAAAGTGCTCTGGAAATAGTGATGCGTCATTGAATCACGCCATGTTGAGAAATTTTACCGACTAGCATCCATCGAGGCTTGCTGAATATTTACGGAGATTAAACTGTGCATAAGCGACATGTGTGCAGAAGTAGATTGCCTCCGTTGGTGCAAATTTATCCGCTATGTAAGCTTTTGTTTATCGTTGGTGAAAGTGCATAGCTACTTGCAGTGACTACGTTTAGAAAATAATGTTTTGTTGTTGAAAACTTGCCCTAAATAACGGTGTTATTGCTTTCACTTCTGTAATTTTTATCATCCCTTGCATATGTGTGTTTGTGTGTGAAAGAGTGACAGTGAAATAGAGAGAGAGAGAGATTCTGTTTAAATCAATCCCACAAAAATATGGTTGAAATCAAGCAGTTCAAAGACAACTTGTTTGAAAGCCACTGCCTCATTTGATCATCAGTTTTTTTCTTGCTATTTATACTGAGTCTTAACCCATGACATATACACACAGACACTTATGTATTTTGGACAATATGTTTTCTTATAACTGTCTGGGTATGCACATATTTATGAACAGCTTTCTGAAATTTGAAATTTATGTTCAGAATTATATTACAAAACCATTCGTCTGTGTGATCATAAAATGATGGAAGTGCAATTTTTATGAATTGAAAAAGAAAACTTTAAAGATAAAAACTTAAAATAAAAAGTATATATATATATATATACTATTTATTTATTTTATGTAACTTTTTTCTTATCGTCTGATAAAGTTAATAGCATTATCGTTGAAAGAGGAAAAAAATCACAATATTGATACAAATTTTTATTTAATCCTTTCTGAGGTTTCGGCTTACATCAGCCATTATCAAAGATGAAAATAGTGTTGGTTGTAACGAGAGTTCGCGGACGAACGATAGTAGTAGTCGTCTATTTCGTTTGAGTGGAGGATTGGCGAACACGTTCGTGCATGCGGAAAGCGAAAATCGCACTACAGCTTGTGGCGTCACTCATGACCACACGAGAGTGGGGGCGAGAAGTATTAAGTATGGAAAGTCATTGGGATAACCAATCGCTTCTGTTATCTATTATAGGCATTTGAGAATGTGCGTGGATATTCTCTTTCAACGATAATGCAATTAAGCTTATCAGGCGATATGAAAAAAAAATTTCCATAAAATAAATCGACAAAACCTGTCTATACCATTTAATGAAACATGCATCAATATATATATATATATATATATATATATATATATATATATATTGGGGCCTTACTTCCCAAAAATGGCTTTGTATCATAATATTTTCCATGTCATTCATAAAGATCAATTTGACCATTTAAAAAAAGGATCAATTTGACCATTTTAAAAAAAGGATCAATTTGACCATTTTAAAAAAGGATCAATTTGACCATTTTAAAAAAAGGATCAATTTGACCATTTCAAAAAAAAAAGGATCAATTTGACCATTTCAAAAAAAAGGATCAATTTGACCATTTCAAAAAAAGGATCAATTTGACCATTTAAAAAAAAAGGATCAATTTGACCATTTTAAAAATGGAAAAACATGCAAGTACAGCTGCACTTTTAGAATAACACTGACGACTTTTTACAACCAAAGATAAAAAACAGTTATTTAAAAACGTCAACTATTTTATTCGATCAGGAGACTAGTTTTATATCAAAAGGTCAACTCTCTCGTGGAAACAATCTCGTTCTATGTTATCTATCAAAGATAATATACATTAAGAAAGAGAGAGTAAAATCGGGAAGTGAAATTGGCATATACAGAAAATGCAACCGTTGAAAGGCGTTCAAATTCTTAAGTTTGTCTTCATTTTGAACTAATGATCTTGGAAAACGCTCGAGAGCCCAGATATTTTAGAACCACGTACCGCATTACAATCGGACGCACGTGGTGAGATGAGCATATTCCTGTAATTGCCGCGAGAAATGTTATAAAGGACCCGGCTTGTTATTCTGATTATCTTCTCTGCCAACGATCTATAATAAATTTGAGAACATCTTACATTTTACGCATTTTCTCGGATTAAACAAACAAAAGAAAATTGCTTTTTAGAAATAAATGAACAAATTTTGTCTTTTTTTTTAAAAAACAAAAATAGGTGGGATCTTATTGAAAATAAAAGCGAAATATGATATTACGAAGAAATCCAGTATTACACAGACTGAATATGGCTCTGTGTCGTACGTCAAATAATCCTTTCACCCAGTTCCGAAGTCTGAAAAAAATGACCTCTGTACTATATCTAAAGACTATTACATCTATATTAAAATCCACTTAACATATATTTGGAGTTGGATATGTTATTTTATGTATTCTTTTAAAATCCATATGTAATCATGGCTCTCCACGTATTCTTTTTCTTTATTATCTGCGAATAGGTATGACTTCTTGGCAAAGATAATAAGTGCAATAGATATCGGCTCGAAACGAGAAATCGGAGAGCCGAATTCAAATTCCAGCCGAATTCGTTGTCTTCACTTACACGCAAGTACCCTTGGGAAAGATATTAATCCGCCACTTCTCCCTAGAGTTATGAGTTAAATGGCAGGAGAGATTGGATTCTATAGCTTTAGTTGGCAACCAATCTACTGCAGAAAGTAATGGCAAGCTACTGCGCGAAAATATTCTGCCTAGTCAGTCATGTCTCTTTCGGGACATGATTGCCCAAGTGTGTATCACGTATCGCAATTAACTGACTGACTTGGCAAGGATAGCAGTTTCCTTTCGTCTTTCCCACGGTTTTGAATTCACAGTAATTCTTCTTAGATTAGCTGCCCTACCAAGGTTTAAAAAGACCAGGCTACCCTACTGTTTAACCCAGGGCTGAAAACAATATAGATTGAGATATGCATTATTACATGAACATGGAAGTGAAACTCTTTGTGTATATGTGCACAGGGAAGATTCGTTAATATTTAGAGGTTTTAAGCCACTATACGAGACTGGGCGGGGGATGATACACTCCTTGCTAAAGGTGTGTGGAGGTGCTTTTGTAGCAAAGTGTATACTTCGCAAGCAAAATGTCTTCCTTTATATGCCAGAGAATGCGATAATTCTTTGCTTAATATGTGTGGATGGGATTTGGATTTGGAGCAAAATGTAAACATCGTAGACAAAATGGGTTCTTTTTATGTCAGACAATGCTCTTGAAGGCATGAGATAACAGAAATAGATCAATTCGTTTAAACATATGAGTAAAAAAGATTTAACTTCACACCTGTGTATACGTATTTATAATGTTCATTTCCATTCATTTTAAACTTAAAGATTTTATATATGCAAAATTTGCGTGTTTTCTCGATATTGCAAAAAATAATCTAATCTAAACTTATTTATAAATGGAACTTTGTCTGTGTGTGTGTCTGTGTCCGTTACCTATAGACTCCGAAACGACTGAACCGATGTTCTTGAAAATTTACACAGTTGTACTATAAGCGTCTGCGAGTGTTCTTAGCTAAGTTTTGTGTTGAGATAAACCCCATAAATATCAAAAATCGATAATTGAAAAAATCGGTTTATAGAAGGCGTGGTCCGATTTTAATCAAATTTGATACACTCATAGACAAAGACATAAAGGATATTCAGAAGTTTCAAGGTTGCAGTTCTTACAATAGTGCAGAAAATCGATGATATATATATATATATATATATATATATATATATATATATATATATATATATAAGGCAAGATCTTTCTGTGTGTGTCTGTTTATCTGCATGTATGTCTGTATTTTTTCAGCCCTTTTATTTTAGTTTTGCTTCGGGTTTGGCTCTAAGCAGGTATAATTGTAGTTCTTACTCTCAGCCATGCTACCATTTACTCAGAGGACTTATTTAGCCTTCAAAATTCAGTTTGCGACGAAAGAAACTTATTTGATATCTATACCAGGAAATCAAAATTTGACTTACATCCATTCATTTTTCTTTCAGTCTACGATTTCGCTTTAACTGGAAACAACTATTGCTTTTTAGTCTTTCGTGCCAACGTCCAAAGATTCTGAGCTTCAGGACCATGGATTAGTTTTAAAGCCTTCATTACACCCGAGCAACGCCAGGCTATACTGCTAGTCTATCTTTTAAAATGTTCGTTAGTATTAGGTGTGTGCAAAATATTACATATCATTATGACTTTAAATATATGCGGTTTTATCACTGAAATTAACCAGCATATTTCTTCTATCTTCAATCTTGCCCAACTTCGCAGTTTTTTCTTAATATAGATAACTAAGCAAAATATGTGATAATAGCAGACATACATTAAACTTAAGAAACTCTTACAGTAAATAGTCAAGAAACGGGAGAAGAAAGATTTAAATATTAATTGTAAGGCAGAATATGTGGTTTTCAGCAAAAAGGAACAGTCCAATACGCAAACTATGAACTGCAGACATCAAAAACAAACAAGCTCAGAATTTTTTTTTTTTTTTAATAATCGTTTCACTCCAAGCAAGGTAGAACTGTCACAGATACGCAGGGGGTTACAGAAAAAGGAAAGGGAAAAGAGAAAAGAACAAAAACGGTGCACGGGATGTCAAAGAAATGGTAAGAGAGTGGGAGCCATTGAGATAGGAAATGGCAATTGATGTTGCGCTTAAACTTTTAGAGATTGTAGTAATCAAGGAAGCAAGTATGGAGAAAGGAGGAATGCGATAAAAGAAACTGAAAGAGAAGAAGTGACCATTACATTTGCCTATTTTGACGGTAAAAGGGTGGGACCTAGTTGCCAATCTAGTTGAACGATTAAATTCATGTGAGTGGGGCAATTTTATTCAAATAAAGATATTTTCTGGACTACATCATCTATGACAGCTTGTGAGTAAGAATGAATAAACAGGGCTGCTATTTAGTAATAGAGTATTCTGAAAATAAAACAATCATTATAAATTACTAGCAGTATAGCTCGGCGTTGCTCGGGTGTAATGAAAGTTTTAAAACTAATCCATGGTCCTGGAGCTCAGACTCTTTGGACGTTGACACAAAAGACTAAAATGTTTCCAGTTAAAGCGAATTCGTAGACTGAAAGAAAAATGAATGGATGTAAGTCAAATTTTGATTTCTTGGTATCAATATAAAATTTTCTGCACTATTGCACTATTGAAAGTTCTGAATATCGTTTCTTATGTCTTTGTCTATGAGTGTATCAAATTTGATTATAATCGGACCACTCCTTCAATAAACCGATTTTTTCGATTATCGATTTTCGATATTTATCGGGAGTACCTCGACACAAAACCTAGCTAAGAACACTCGTAGACGCTTATAGTACAACTGTGTAAATTTTCAAGAAAATCGGTTCAGCCGTTTTGGAGTCTATAGGTAACGGATACACTCACAGACACACACACACAAAGTTCCATTTATAAATAAGTTTAGATTACATTATGCACATATATGAAATAAATGACTACTAATATCGGACTGCTTGAATTTCGCTAATATCATTGTATGTCATACGCAAATCTTTTAAAGAAGCGATTACGAGATCGGCAATGTAAAGGTCTACATAGGGCTGAACATCATAGCTTTGTGTATATATATATATATATAACATATATGATGATCCACGTATACTGTGTTAATATGTATAGAAAAAATTACTAAAAAGTTGTAAGTTTAAAAATGTCTTTTTTGACAGTATTTATTCATTTCTATTATTATATTTGATATTTCAGACCGTCCTCGGCCTTTCATCAGAAACAAATAATTTTAAAATTTAAATTAGAAACGTTTACACGATGATTTTAGTTCTACATACTAACGCAGAAAGAAAAATACTGGATTTTGAAATTAAATACATACAGGCTAGGGTTAAATAGGGACTTAGGTGTTTTGAATCTTTATAAATATTTCAATAGTTAAACATTTTTTAGATACACTTTAAAAAAATTTCTTTAAAACAACATTTGTAGGTATTGTTAGGGATGGGGTTGCGTTTACAAATATTTAAAAAAATCTGTCGCTTTCTGCGTCACGTGATGTAAACAATCTCTCGGACGAACGCTCATCGCGTAAACGTTTCTAATTTAAATTTTAAAATCATTTGTTTCTGATGAAAGGCCGAGGACGGTCTGAAATATCAAATATAATAATAGAAATAAATAAATACTGTCAAAAAAATACATTTTTAAACTTACAACTTTTTAGTAGTTTTTCCTATATATATATATATATATATATATAACGCTTGAGCTTGCTTTACTGTGTCTCTAACATCTTTAGATGTAATAACTTATTTCTTCCCTGTTCATTTATTCACGTCATTCTCAACAGACTTTCTTTTCATAATTTGTTTCCCCGTTTACACTTCCGACGAGAGGGGACGAAACCGGTCGACTGGTGTTTTATAAGATATACAATTTGGAAATTTTCTACATTCTGGAAGACATCCAGAGGATAATAGGAAAAACGATACTGACATAATTCACACCTCTAGGCTTGAAAACGTTACATAAAGACAAAAAATATGTAGTAATTCTAATGTTCTAAAAACTTAATTACATGCTAAATTGTATTAACCTCAGATATGGCAGAAATACTCACTTGTTGGTCTGATAAGAGTTTTCTGAAGACAGAACACGGCGAGTCAAGTACTGTATGGGTTGGCATGCAACCAACCATTTTATTTTCCGCCATCTTTAGCGTTGGATTGTATATATGAGTCTCACGTGAGATCTGATTTGAGCTCAAGCCCTAATAGGCATTTAAGGCAAGAAGCGTCATTGAGAGTCCAACCGGTCATTCCCACACACTTTATCGCCAGATTTGCATCACCTTTTCTAGTTATTCGAGTGAATTAATCATTTGATATTCTTAAAAAAACTAATTTACATGACAAGCCAAACAAAAATATCGTTTCACTGACACCTCAGCTCCAAGCTTTGCTACTTAATCTCGCAATTAGTTGAAAATTAGTTCGATTATTCGTGGATGACTCACAAACGCAGCCGAGTTAAGTATTACGCGTATGAATAAATTCCCATTAGCTTTCATTTTGGAAAGCCAGAATGCACGGTAGAAAAAAGTTTTTTATTAACTAAAAAGAAAGATGAAAGCTTTTGTATATAACATTTTTTTCTGTATTAGGACGTATAATAAACCCAATCTATGGCTTATACAACATTGTAAATTATACTCAATTGCTTTGATAATAACATGTCTAAGCCAGGAGAAAGCGGCAGTAAACTAATCCAGTCAGTCAGTTAAATGTCATACGTGATACACGCTTGGGTGATCATGTCTCGAAAGAGACATGACTGACTTGGCAGAAGATTATCCAGCAGTAGGTTGCCATTACTTTCTGCAATAGACTGATTGCCAACCAAGGCTACAGAACCCAATCTGTTCTGTTATTTAACCCATAACTGGAAGGAAGAGACGGATTAATACCTTTCCGAAGAGTATTAGCGCGTAAGTGAATGTAAGAATTCAACTAGAATTTGAACTCGGCTCCCCGATTTCCTGTTCAGAGGCGATATTCCCTGCACCACTACGCACATATGATTATTGGGTCATAAGTGTATTATTGAATTGTTATTTCGTGAATTCTGTTTTACGGTGTTGTAAAATCGTTAATATTTTTATTCAGTACATTGGCGATCATGGTTCTCCACAATTTCCTGTCCTTTATAGCTCTTAATAGATTTTGTCTTCTGTGACTGCAACGAATTCAACTAGAATTCGAACTCGGCTCTCCGATTTTCTCGTTCCGAACCGATATTCACTGCACCATAATCCACTTTGCCATAAAGCCATGACAAATCACAAATAATAAAGAAATCTGTAAAGAATCGATGTTCTAAGCGCCATAAGGCCGAAAGTATCGGGCACCCAAAATCGAATTCACTCAGATATAATAGGTTCTAGCGATGCACGTTTGCTGATCACGTCGAGGTGCCCTAGAAATTTGTAGACAGGCATGACCGCCTGAATGGACACGACATTTGAAAAATATATCATAAAAATCTACACATTTAAATAAAATAATTGAATAATTGTATAAAACCAAATGTAAAGGATAAAAATTGTCTTATACTTAAAGAGTGGATGTGTTTCTCAGCTGAAGTCCCTAGTTTATCTGAATTTATCAAACCAATGGAGAAATGAAACAAGGTCATTATAAATTAGTGTACATTTTGCGACAAAATGACAGTTTTTGATATTCATCTTTATGCGATGTGTCCCTACCCAGGACGGATGGCTCGCGACAATTCCCTGTACCTTGGAGCTCTTAATAAATTTTGTCTTTCTGATTTTTCCTAAACTCTGTTCCGCCAGCCATTTACTCAAAGTCACTGTAGAATCCTCACCTGTCTCTTCCGGGTGTTAATTATAAGTTTCCGTTTTGTTTCCATTTTAGTATTTGTCTATATTTCTGAGATGAGGTAGTATTTAAAGTATTTACATTATTCGGACTACTGCCCTCATCTTTGTTGCCATTTGTATGACGTTTTGGCCGTTGTACGCTCTAGACTTCTTCAGGTTCTCCTAGCATCTGAAGAAGGCCACCAATTTTTTTTAAATTACAAGCAATTATAACGTTTTATATTTTATTATGATCAAAAACTAAGTAATTCAACAATCAATCAATATATATATATATATATATATATATATATAAAATAAAATAAATTTCGAAGTTCAAACCTGTTGAATGATCATTTCAACATAAAATCCCTAAGAGAGATTTCACATCTCATCGGCAACTACCACATTTCAAAAATAGTTGCCGATGAGATGTGAAATCTCTCTTTGGGATTTCATGTTGAAATGATCATTCAACAGGTTTGAACATCGAAATTTATTTTATATAATTGGCTCTGTAATTTTAATTACATTGAGCTCTCCACCTGTATCATGTTTTAATATTAAAATATTAATATTAATTAGGATCGGGTCTTTGGGATTTACCTTCCTGCTTTTTCTTTTGGATTAAAGTTATTTTTTAAAAAAATATATTCATATATATTCATAGTCATCCGCAGACAGATCTGTTTCGCTGTATCACAGCTCATCAGTACGGTTAGACTCCGATTGCTTTTAACCCAGGATTGAAACCCGACCGCATTGGCATCAGTCGGCGATTATACCTCTGGGCTATGGGCGCTCGGTAGAAGAAGGCAGACTTTTTAGCGTGTACATTATCATTATACACGCCTAATATATATATATATATATATATATATATATATATATATATATATATTAGGCAAAATAGGTAGCATGTGTTGTGTTCCCTCTACCAATATGGAATCGGCTATTGCTGAAATTGCTCAACACCTTGTAGAGAATATAGCCTGTGCTAAATCCTATAAGAAAGATTGGTTCAAATTTTTACAAATGGTTGGTTCCAGTAATCAATTAAAGATTTCGGAATCAATCTGCATATCCTTACGAAAACCTTTCGTTAAGTCTTTTATTTGTTGGGGGATATTTTATTTTAACTGTCCCTCGATAATTATTTACGTCATTTCTCCTCTCCTCGTAATAAATACATATTTATATGTATATTTATTTTAACGTTCATCCTAGTTTTGCTCTTCATTTTCGTTGCTGTTTTTCCTTTGAATTGTGATTCCAACGATTTTCTCTTGATGAGATGTTGGTCGAAAGAGCTCTAGAGAATATAAATAATTTCCTTGTTTTTAAAGCTGTGTATAGATTTTGTACCTCCAAACATTTGTATGTATATATATATATATATATATATATATATATATATATATATATATATATATATATGATTTCCTCTTTTCTACAGATGAAGACCATTTCTTCTTACTTATAAAATGAAGATTTCCTTCGGTCAGTTAAGTGCCATACGTGATACACTCTTGGGTGATCATGTATCGAAAGAGACATGACTGACTGGGCAGAAGATTATCCCGCATTAGGGTGCCATTGCTTTCTGCGGTAGACTGGTTGCCAAACAAGGCTATAGAACCTAATCTGTCCTGTTATTTAACTCATAACTGGAAGAAATAGGCGGATTAATACCTTTCCCAAGGGTATCTGCGCGTAAGTGAATGCAATGAATTCAACTGGAATTCGAACTCAGCTCCCCGATTTCTCGTTCCGAGCCGATATCCACTGTACCACAACGCACATCAGCGACCATTTCTTCTTACTTATAAAATGACGATTTCCTTAAAACCCTTAAAGCTAAAGACAAAATTAAAAGGGTAGAAGAAGGAAAACTATTAAATGATAAAAGGAATGACCGGGTTAAAGAAGTTTTTAAACAAAATACAACCAGTTCATGTTGTCTGTTTGCTCTTGAAGTGTGCCATATTCTATTTGCAATAAGTATGTCGTCGAGTAATTAATATATATATATATATATATATATATATATTTAAAACAGTGCTCGATATACGATGTATAGAGCAGTGAATATTTATTATAAATTATGTTTTAGAACATGTACATAATTTCTTCTATATAGGACATATATAGAAGAAATTATGTACATGTTCTAAAACATAATTTATAATATATATATATATCATCCGCATACAAGCTTGTTTTGCTGTATCCCAGCTACCTTTTCTATTATAATAAAAACCATTATATTTCCCTCCTATCACGCCTCAGGAAGGGTTTGGATTATTTTACTTATTTTTTTTTTTTTGTTTCTCATGTTTTAATGTAAGATATTCAATAGTAGGAACATCAATATATATGTTGCTCTCATTTTAGGCGGCAAATCGATGTAAATATTTTTCCGTCATTTTCAATGGCACGGGCCCACTCGATAATTAATATTGGATTAATAATTGTTAAATTTTAATATTGTGTGTGTGTGTGTGTGTGTGTGTGTGTGTGTGTGTGTGTGTGTGTGTGTTTGCTTCTTCTCCGAAGAAGACGACCATTTCTTCTTACTTGTCTTAAAAAACTTATAGTTAAAGAAATAATTTAAAGGATAAACATCTATTGTAATGAAAAAAATAAAATTATTAGGATTAACTGGAAAATTATTATACTTGTATGTTGAAATAGACTTCTATCAACACGCCTCGCTCTCTCTCTAATATATATATATATATATATATATATATATATATATATATATATATAATCTCTGATGCAAGCCTTCCGGTCCCGATAAGGGTGCAAATCATTTGTAATTTTTAAAAAAAATGAACTAGAGAGAGAAACAGATTATAGACATATGTTTCAACATACATAAAAGTAGCTAAAAGTTGTGAAAATGTTCGTAATATATAGCTTCCAAACGCCAATTCAGCGATTTCTTCCGTTTTTTCCTGATCACGAAATATCTTCGTTCCGAGAGTATGTTATTTTGTTTAACGTACCATTTATTGTGGGTTTAGTATGTTCGGGGGACGCAAGTTGCATTCTGCGGGTAGAGGGGCCGCAAAGCGCATTCTGCGGTGGTGGTGGGGGTGATGTTACTAAGCACGATACTTGATAGAAGAAGGAAAACTAATTTAATCTAAATCTAATCTAAACTTATTTATAAATGGAACTTTGTGTGTCTGTGTGTCCGTTACATATAGACTCCAAAACGGCTGAACCGATTTTCTTGAAAATTTACACAGTTGTACTATAACCGTCTGCGAGTGTTCTTAGCTAGGTTTTGTGTCGAGCTATCCCTGATAAATATCGAGAATCGATAACCAAAAAATCGTGTTAAAGAAGGAGTGGTCCAATTTTAATCAAATTTGATACACTCATAGACAAAGACATAAGATATTCAGAGGTTTCAAGGTTGCAGTTCTTACAATAGTGCAGAAAATCGATAATATATATAAAAGGCAAGATGTTTGTGTGTGCGTCTGTTTATCTGCCTGTATATCTGTATTTTTTTTCAACCCTTTTATTTTAATTTTTGTTTCGGATTTGGCTGTAAGTAAGTATAATTGTAGTTCTTAGTCTCAGCCATGATGTCATTTACTCAGAAGACTTATTTAACCTTCAAAATTCAGTTTACGACAAAAAAACGTATTTGATATCGATACCAGGAAATCAAAATTTGACTTACATCCATTCATTTTTCTTTCAGTCTACGGTTTCGCTTTAACTGGAAACAACTATTTCTTTTTAGTCTTTAGTGCCAACGTCCAGAGAGTCTGAGCTCCAAGACCCTGGATTAGTTTTAAAGCTTTCATTACACCCGAGCAACGCCAGGCTATACTGCTAGTAAATGATAAAAAGAATGACAGCCAGTTAACAAATATCTGTGTGTGTGTGTGTGTGTGTGTGTGTGTGTGTGTGTGTGTGTGTGTGTGTGTGTGTGTGTGTGAAGAAGGCAACGAGAAACCATTCCACTAACTTTCCGCCAAAATGCATACCAATTCAAGAATACAAGAATGAAAGGAATCTCTTCAAAGTCATGATCTCCGACGTCCTGAAGAGACTAGCATTAAAATTATATATAAATTTGATGACTGCACGTTCGAGTCATACAGGATCTTTATTAGGCGTGTTCAGTTTAGAAAGAGAGAAACAAAGGATGAAACAAAAAATACTGAAAATAAAGTATGAGTCAGATTTCAAAAGAGGCACGAATTGTCGTCCAGATCCAATCCAGGTTGGCCATAACAAAAAGAAAAAAAAGGACAAATACGATTAGATAAGAATGTTTATTTTTCGCACATGAAATAAACAGCGAAGAAACATGGTGCGAACAAAGAAATGATTTATTTGGCTTCTTCTTTCGCTGCTTAATAATTAATTAACTTTTTGATGTATTAATAACAAGAGAATGAAAACTAAATCACATTTCGCCTCTTTTATTTGCCGCACCTCATCTTGGTATAATATTTCGACACCTTTCTATTTCACACCACTGATGACATCTGTATATCTAAACTTATTTATAAATGGAACTTTGTCTGTGTGTGTGTGTATGTGTGCCTGTGTGTGTATATGTGTGTGTATCCGTTACCTATAGACTCCGAAACGGCTGAATCGATTTTCTTGAAAACTTACACAGTTGTACTATAAGCATCTGCGAGTGTTCTTAGATAGGTTTTGTGTCGGGGTACCCCCGATAAATATCGATAATCGAATAATCGGGTTATAGAAGGAGTGGTCTGATTTTAATCAAATTTGATACACTCATAGACAAAGACATAAGAAACGATATTCAGAAGTTTCAAGGTTGCAGTTCTTACAATAGTGCAGAAAATCGATAATATATATATAAAAGGCAAGATGTTTGTGAGTGCGTCTGTTTATCTGTCTGTATGTCCTTTATCCACAATTTTTTATCCGATTCTCACCAAACTTCACACAAATATTCTTTAGCTTGAGTCTGAGCTCCAGGATCATGGATTAGTTTTAAAGCTTGCTTTCATTACACCGGACCAACGCCGGGCTATACTGCTAGTATTGTATAATGCTAGTATTGTATAAAAACTATACTGCTAGTATTGTATAAAAACTATACTGCTAGTATTGTATAAAAATTAATAGTCGTTTGAGGATCTTAGTAAGATGACATAAGCTGCTATAAGTAATTAGAGAATGATAGAAAGACAATTATAGTCAGATATCAAGACAGAGCGAGAGGAAGAAAGACCAACTATCAGACAGAGAGAGGGAAAGACAAAAGGACAGATAAAAAGAGGGGAAGACGGATTGACACACAGACAGATAGGCAGGCAGAGTGAAAGCCAAACAGTGAAAACCAGAGGGAAAGGCGAACAGACTGACAATGAAAAACAGACAGAGGGAAAGACAAAGGTAAAGACAGATGGACAGACAGAGGGAAAGACAGACAAAGAAAAACAAACAAAAGGAAGGACAGACAGACAGAGAAAAGAAAAGCTAGACAAACTGAGGGAAATAAAGGCAGACAGACAGAAAGGAAAACAAACAGAACAAAAAGACTGACGGAAAGACAGACAATGAAAATCAAACAAAGGAAAAAACCGACAGACAGAGAGAAGAAAAGATAGACAGGCTGAGGAATCGATAGATAAACAAAGGGAAATAAAGATAGACGGACAGAGGGGAAAACAGACAGACAGAAGGAACGACGGATAGACAGAGGGAAAGACAGATAAACAAATAGAGGGAAATAAAGATAGACAGACAGGGGAAGACAGACAGAATGAAAAGACAGATGGAAAGACAGACAAAAACAAACAAAGGGAAAGACAGATAGACAGACAGAGGGATGAAAAGATAGACAGACAGAGGAAAAGACAGAAAAATACAGATAGACAGAAAGAGGGAAAGACGGACTGTCAAACAGAAATTCAGACAGAAAGCGGGGAAAAGACAGAGAAAAGAAGATAAATATACGCAAAGCACCAGGTATTTGTGAACACACATTTAGCATACAATAAATGGAAGACGACTTGCGTAATGTTACGCGGCAGAGGAAAAATTTTAACATTGTCATTTGACTTTCAAACATAGCGATAGTATTAATATGGACAGATCTAATCTGACAGAGGAAATGAAAGGACGTGCCATACTTGTGATCCAACAAACTGCGATTCGGAGATAGCCAGCTTCTTGAATTTGTCTAAGCGCACAGGAAAGAGGATAAATTGCTCTGCGGAGAGCTCAGATAGGTAACCACAGTGATGCACACCTTGTTCACGTCATCTTTGCTGGTCCTAGACCTCGGAAGCAATTTAGGACATGTCATATTATTCGTGTTTTTCACGAAGCGCTTATGTTAGTCTATTTTCTAGACACGTTAAAATGTTCAGATGTGTTCAATTGGAACTTTGCTTCTTCTCACATGACCCACATAAACCAGGGGTGGCTAACTGAGAAATCATGCCACCCAAAATATATTGTCTCCTCTCTCTGCGTATTAAAAACCACTGGATTACTACGACTGTGGTGTCGTCGAGAATAAGAGACCAACTGGCAACCCCACAATACAAAGGATTCGTTTAAGGCCGTTAAAGAGTATGCGAGGGATGGTCTGGATTCAAATTATCAAGTTCAGGCATAATGAGGCGGCTCCTGCGACCAATTTTTAGGCAGATATGCTCTTGTGTTATGCAAGTATAAGACAGAATGCATGGTTGTTAGCAAAAGGAACAGCCCAACATCCAAATTACAAATTGGATAAGTACAAGAGAAGTGTTTTAACAGAGGACGGAAAGAGTGACACAGAAAACTCAAGGCCCATTGGTAAAACGAAAGACGCCTTTCAAAGCTAAGCAAAGTATTAATTTGATTGTATAATTGATTCGTTTGCTACGGCTTATCAACCTAGGTTACTTAAAGCTAGAAAATATTTCTGGATTGTCAAAATCCTTTCTTTGTGGGGGGAGATAATAATAATAATAATTTAATGATACGTCTTACTAATTAACCCATATCTTTGGAGAAGATGTAAAATTATTTCTTTCCCAAGGGTATTTGCGGGTAAGTGAATATAATGAACACAACAGGAATTGGAATTCAGCTCTCCGATTATGAATTCAGTGCCATTATCTAAGCTGGTATTCCCAAGTAGTCACCCATCTATGTACTGACCAGGTTCGACGTTGTTTAACTTCGGTGGTCGTACGGGAATCAGTAGTTTCAACGTGATATGGACATGAGCCCGCAAAGTATTAAGAAGCAAGAACATTTTGTTAAAACTAAAAAAAGTACCGGACTGTAACGTAGTATCATTCCTCTTATATGGCAGTAGATGCTGGAAAATCTTCTCACAGAAAAAAAAACTTAAAGGAACAGAAATGTGGTTCTACAGAGGGATACTGAGAATTCCATGAATCGAACATGTGAGCAACGATGAAGTTTTAAATAAAATGAACAGCAGAAATTAACAGATTAAATTTTGACGGTTTATAGTGAGGAAAGAGGGTTTGGAAAATTTAATACTCACAGAATATATTGAAGACAAAAAGTTCATAGGAAACCAAAGCATAACCTCCCTAGCATGCTTGAGTAAATGTGCGGTATAATAGGGTTTAGAAGAGATAGCAAAAAAACAAAATCTATTAAGAGCTATAACGGACAGGAAATTGTGGAGAACCATGATCACCAATGTCCTGACGAAATACCCTACAAATAAATAATATATATAAATAAAAATATTAACGGTTTTCCAACACCATGTTCGGTGATCCGATTTGTTGGACGAACAGAATTCACGTAATAACAATTCAATAATATACTCATGACCCACTAATCATATGTGTGTAGTGGTGCAGGGAATATCGCCTCTGAACGTGAAATCGGGGAGCCGAGTTCGAATTCCAGTTGAATTCCTTACATTCACTTACGCGCTAATACTCTTCGGAAAGGTATTAATCCGTCTCTTCCCTCCAGTTATGGGTTAAATGACAGGACAGATTGGGTTCTATAGCCTTGGCTGGCAATCAGTCTACCGCAGAAAGTAATGGCAACCTACTGCGGGATATTCTTCTGCCCAGTCAGTCATGTCCCTTTCGAGACATGATCGCCCGAGCGTGCATCACGTATCGCACTTAACTGACTGAGTCATATATTTCCTGAATCTCTGCAACAGTATTGACTGTAACGAATACGAAACGGCTAATAAATGCATCCACATGTAAAACAGACTAAAAATAATGGAAGCACTAATAATTATTTTTAAATCCAACACTCAACAATATCAACTATGAATACGGCCACAACATGCTGACCATGTTTGGAAAAAACATTTTGATCAGTATAGAAACATAGATAAATACCTACTCGTTCGGTTTAACATTAAAAAAAAAAAACACTCCAGTAGAGAAACAGAAAGCGCTCGTATAGTGATTTTCTAAACGCAGCTTAGATGTGGCACAAGGCCGAAAATATGAGACACACAGTGAGAATCGAACTCACTACTCAGTTGTAACGGTTCTACCAAGACAAGCTTGCTAACCATTACACCACCTCAAGGTGCTCAAGAAAGTGCTCGTATTTATAGAAGATTCGAATAGATTTTACACACTTCATGTACAAAAAAGACATCACTTATATGAATACAAGAAAAATTGAATAAACAGCTTAATCGCAGTACCCTGTCAGTTTTTTGTAATTAAACTTGTATAAAAGAAGGATTGGTGCGCAAACACACAACCATATATATATATATATATATATATATTGTCATCCGCAGACAGATCTATTTCGCTGCATCACAGCTCATCAGTACGGTTAGACATCCGAATGCTTTTTACCCAGGATTGTAACCCGACCGAATAGGCGTCAGTCGACGATTCTACCACTGAGCTACGAGCGCTTAGTAGAAGAAGGCAGACATTTTAGCGTGTACATTATCATTATACACACGCCCAATAGCTGAGAGTGTTTTAATTCATTGCTGAATGAACGATGCGTATATATATTATACTTTAGAACATGTCCAAAGTACGATCTACTACAAAGTGTACATTTTGTTTCGACATTGAAAGGACAATGTCTCATCAGGTAGTAAACGCTACTTTTGAAAGAGATGGAAAATTAAACTCCTTATATTGGTAAAAAAATTTTGTGCGACGTAAAGAAGGTAGGGAAAATAAGAAACCAGAATGAGGAATCATAAAAGAGGAAATAAAAAACAAAAGGAGGGAAACTGGAGAGAAAGAGAAAGAACTAAAGAGACATGATGAAAGACCCAAATAAAGACGCCAGGTTTAAAGTAGGAAGTAAGATATAGTCATATACAACCTTTGACGACCCGGCGTCTGAGTTTAACATTTTCTTTGTTCCTTATTCATTTATATATATATATATATATATATATATATATATATATATATATATATATATATATTGGGTAAAATGTATGACAAAGTGGAAAAAGTAATCGTGTGACGCGTTTCATTCTTTAGAAAACTTTTTCCACTTTGTCATACATTTTCTCCAATATTATTAATAATGATAACAATAAATCTACACTTTAAACAAAACATCCCCGACTTCTCACACGTTTTTTACCAATATATTACTTTATATGTTTAGCGTATACATATGTGAGTAAATGTTTCTTTTTTAAAACAGTACGTTTATAATATTTTATACTTATATGTATAAATTGTCAAGTGCAAACCTGTAAATGTGAAGATTATGATACTGTTGCCTACAAATGAATCCTTAATATGTTCAGAAGACAATCAATACATTTTATTGCTGTATCGATCCAGTTAACGACGTTCATCTTTACACAGACTGAGAATTACGGAAATATAGATCGATAAATCGAAGCAGAGACAAAAACCCTATTTTAATCAGTTATTGATTGTCCGGCGGACTCTGAACATTTCATTGTATTGTAAAAGAAATATAGCTTTTCATATTCTAAACCTTACGGGGAGTTGTAGATATACGGGTGGAGTAGTATAGAGCAACCCGGAGTAAGAAATCAAGAGTTTGAATTCCAGATGGGTTCGTTACATTAACTCATGCATAAATACCCTTGGGAAAGGTATTAATCCACCTTCCCCCACCTTAGTTAGGGAGTTCTATCTGAGTAAATTATGATTATTCTAAAAAAGATAAATTTTTAAATCAATATTCACTCGCAAAAAGTAAAATCTTACAATCCAAAATATATTTCAGTCTTAAATAATCCATAAATGGCCGAAAGCCATAAAAATAAGTAAATTCAATCATTTATGATGACTAGACTAAGTAAATAAATTATACTTCTTTTAAATCCCAAAATTGAATGGCTTACGGCCATATCACGTTGAATACACCGGTTCTCGCTCGATAACCATATTTAAGCAACGTTGAGCCTGGTCAGTACTTAGATGGGTGACCGCTTGAGAATACCAGGTGCTGTAAGCGTTTAGTGACGGATGTGCGTTGTGGTGCAGTGGATGTCGGCTCGGAGGGAGGAGTCGGTGAGCCGAGTTCGAGTTCCAGTTGGGTGCTCTGCGTTCAATTGAGCACTGGTGCCCTTGGGAGGGGGTGTTGGTCCGTCCCTTCCCTCCAGTTATGGGTTAAATAACAGGGTAGGACTTGGGGACTCTGCCCTTAAAAGCAAATCCCAATGAATCTTGATTCTCGAAAATAAAAAAATATTACTAGACACAAAACTTATATAAAAACAACAATAAATTGTTGAAAGAAAAAGGTATTACCAGCAATAAATAAATAAAAATTTAGTTGGCAATGAATGACCCGCCGAGGTGTTGATATGCCACAAAACAACCAAAATTGGATGGAAATCACTAATACAGGGTGTTATAATGTTCGTATGCACTTTAAAAAATTTATAACTTTATTTGTATTTGTCATAGAAATAATCTGTAAAAACTGTTATAAAGTTTAATGTACCTAGTACTCTTCGTGTTAGACAGTTTCTAAATCAGGAATTTTCTAACAGATGGATAGGAAGGAGTGGACAATTTTATTGGCCTCCACATTCACCAGATTTGATTCCATTAGATTTTTTATGGGGACATGTGAAAACAATTGTGTATGCAACCAAACCTAGTTTATTAGAAGATTTGAAAGCTAAAATTACTGTAATTTCAGACGTTACTGTAAATCAGTTGGCAAATGTTTACCGTAAACTGCAAAATTGTATTGCCCTTTGCATTGCTAATGATGGAGAACATGTGGAACCATAAATAAAATTTCAATAAAACCTTAAAACATATACATTTCATTCTTCTTAATGCTTTTTAAAAATTATTTCTATCGCAAATCCAAATAAAGTTATAAATATTTTAAAGTGCACACGAACTTTATGGACACCCTGTACAGATATTGTCTGCACTTCTGAGATTAAATATTTTCAGTAATCTACAGATTATTCAGGCTAATATCTTTATCTTTATTTTTTTTATTCTGAATATTTCAGTATATATATATTATCCGACGACCTAAAAGTACGTATTGCGATTTTAAAAAGTGCTAAATGTACTTGAAGATAAGTAAAGACATAATATGAGTTCGGTAGTCACGATCACTGTTCGAAGTCAGGCTAAGCGCTACTGATTAAAATATTAGTTTCAAAAAAGGAAAGCACACCGTATTTGAAAAATTGAAGTAATACAATCTATCATGATTTTCTTTAGCCCCAATAACATTTGGTATTATTCCACCTTGAGTAAAGCTACACTTGATTTTTAAATAAAGGGTAGGGTTTAACTATAAGGGAGTGGCTGAAATTTTTAAATTCTCTCTTTATTTATTTCTTATTTTCAGTAATAAAAACTTTTTTCAAAGAATACTTCCAGCATAAATTAAGAGGTAGGAGGAAACTTTGTTTTAATCATATCACCCAAAGCAAGGCGATAACGCCACTGATGCGCAGGGGTCTACGTAAGGGTAAAAAGAATGGAAAAGAGAAAGCCGGAAACCACATCCTAAACAGGGAACAAGGGATGGGCCTCTTCACCTGTTCAATACATGTGGGTGGAGTGTGAACCGGGCGATAGTTTAGTCTATCTACTCCAATTGAAAGAAAAATAAAAGAGAGTGAAAAGATTGGAAAAGAGAAAACCGGAAACCACATCCTAAACAGGAAACAAGGGATGAGCCTCTTCACCTGTTCAATAGATATGGGTCCTGAATATTTAATAAAAGGGTTGATTGGAATAAGGATGTCCTAGGCGGATTTTTCTCACTAAATAATAATCATCCTTTCCCGTCTATTTGAAACTCAAATGTGACTAATCTCAATAAGAAACACAAGTCTAAATAAAATGTTCCGTGAAATACCATGAAAAGTCCTAATATGATTTTCATACTTTATTTCAATTTTTGCATAAACACTAATGCGTAATGCAGGTTTTATTTGCATTTGCTAAGCCAATTAGGGTTATGAAGTCGATCGAAAAACTGCGCTGCGACAAAATTCCAAATGAGTGGAAAACTGACGAAACTTGAAAACTCGAATACCAAAATGATTTACGAAAAAATCTTTGAAAAAGACCTCCAATCCATATCGGACTGGGGTAAGAAATGGCTAGTAAATTTTAATGCTTCTAAAACGAAGCTACTCTCAATTAACTATCATCGACAATCGCACCTACCTCCCATTAGCATGGACCAGGCTTGCTTCCCAGAGAGTAAAACACTACGCCTCCTTGGTCTCACACTTTCAGCGGACCTCAAATGGAATGACTATATCGAATCCATTGCTAAATCCGCTGCTATGAAAGTCGGTTCTCTGTGTAGGGCCCGGAAGTTTTTTCCGTCTAAATCTATCCTGTACATTTATAAATCTACCATCCGCCCGTGCATTGAATACTGCTGCCATATCTGGTCGGGTGCCCCTGCTGTTCTCCTCGGGCTTCTCGATAAGGTTCAGAGGAGGGTCTGTAATGTGATAGATACCGACTTGGCAGACCGCCTGCAGTCTCTCTCCCACCGGCGCGACGTGGCTTCCCTGTGTCTCTTCTACAAATACTTTCATGGCTTCTGCTCCGATGAACTTAGATCACTAGTGCCCCCTAAATACGAATTTGAACGAGATACTAGATTAGCAACTAGATCCCACCCTTTTACAGTGAAACCGATAAAATGCAGCCGTAACTTCTACTCCAACAGTTTCTTGCCTCGCACTTCCCGACTGTGGAATTCTCTTCCAAACGATTGCTTCCCCGACGGCTACAATCTCCAGGAGTTTAAATGTAAGGTCAATAGACACCTCCTAACACACTAACCTGCTCCCATTCTATCAAGCACTCTTCCCAACCCTCATCCTCGCTATCCTTATTCATCTGTCACCTTCCTCCTGACATTCCCTATGTCTAACCATTCCTTCTCTTTACCTTCCCCTATGTAGCCCCATGCGCAATTGTGGCAGTGGAATGCCTTGCTTGGGGTGAGATGATTTAGAAAAAAAAATGGTGTTTCTCGTGGTCTATACCAAATAATATTAACGTTATTACCTTCTCTGTTTAAATGTTAATCTGGTAAAGTCTCTCTTTTAGATATTCACGTCGTCTTTAATTTATCCTCTGCACACAGTGTTGTGACTAATATTTGCTTTCTAGCAATCCTCTCCTATTTAATCACTAGGAGAAACTGTATTTTATTCTTGGCGGTGAAGATGTTAAAATAGTGGTTCCCAACCATTTGGCACTCGCGACCCCTTACTTAAAAGTTTTAAACCCATGCAACTCCTACTTACGGCTTACTATAAGCAGTTTAATTTTATTTTTATTTTCTGTGAAGGACAGGGAAAGAAACATCTAAAAAATATTTTAAAATTCTGTAATTATTTACTGCTAAATTAAAGCACATTGGTCCAACCTGAATTCACAAAAAAACATTTCTTAAAATATTATCATTGGTTTAAAAAGCTATCCAACCGAGCTAGTGAGATGCCTAATGTTGCATTTCAGCAGCAAGCTTTGAAATTTGTGGCCGATGTTTGTTAAAGCCAGTCTCATGTCATCTCCAACATCCAATCTGTTCCTATGTGCCGCGACCCACTGGTTAGGAACCTCTGTGTTAAGTCGAGTTCAAATTCCAGTTGAATTCTTTGCATTTACTTTCGCACAAATACCCTTGGGAAAGGTATTAATCTGTCTCTTCCCTCCAGTTATGGAGTAAATAATAGGACAGATTGGGTTCTATAGCCTTGATTGACAGCCAGTCTACCGCAGAAAGCAATGGCAACCTACTGAGGGATAATCTTCTGCTCATTCAGTCATGTCTTCTTCGAGACATGATCGCCCAAAGCATGTATCACGTATCGCACTTAACTGACTGATATTGCTGGTAAGAAAGATAGATGAAGGCGGCGAGCTACTTACCTGACGAGCTTGTATGAATGGAGGGTAGAAAATACTAGAAAAATGCTAAGAGCCACACAAAATAAAAAGTTGTTGAGAGCCAAGATCGCCTATGTCTTGAAGGGATGCGTCACTGATATTTACTCATGTGAAGTTGGCTCTTAACATTTCCTTGTTTCTTTACTCGAGATTTTTTTAATATATTCAGTGTATTTCTTTCTTTTTAAAGCAACAATATAATTGTTTCATGTTTTACAATAGTGATGAATGTACAATAATTGTAGCACGTCCTTGTAAAAGCCCGATGGAAGGTTTTTAAGCCAGCAGTTGGATTCTGCATAAATTTATGGATGCGAATCTTTAACACCTATGATAAAACATTTTCCTGACCTTTCAAGCTCTCAATAAATGCTGTTACTTGGTTATCTCTTGTCCCACTGCCTATTTACTTCAGTTTACGAGGTAAATTATACTTTGTTTTTATACCTTTATGTCCTGTGCGTATCAAAATTTTCAAGCCCCCTTTCCTTATAAGCCCCTAAAAAAATAACTGCATTATTCTTATGTTGTTTGTATTCTTTTTCTTTCCATTTGTATAAACTTCGTCATTGCTCACGTGTTTAATACATGTCATTCTCAACATCTTTCAGTAGAACCATATTTCTGTTGCTTCAGTTCTTCATTTTTGAGAAGATTATCCAATACGCTTTCTCATATTGGATGACTGTTATTACATAACAGTTAAATACTCTTTTCTTTGTTTCTAATGAAAGATCTCTGTTTCTCAATACTTTGCTTAGCTTTTAGAAGGCATATTTCGCTGTACCACTGCGTCTTCGGATTTCAGTGTCGCACTTAGCATTCTCTGTTAAGCACTTAGCATATATTTTAATCGTTGTTCGTATTTGTTTTTGATATCGCCAGTTAGTAATTTGCTAGTTAGATTGTTCCTTTTGCTAACAACCATGCATTATGCCTTCTTGCAATTTATGTTTAGTCCTTTTGTCTTGCTTTCATTCGTCACCTTCTTGTGTTTCTGGCTATAGAAGCCAATCTATCCTGCCATTCAACCTAGAGGGAGAAGAGACGGATTCATTCAGGGAATAAATGCAACAAAATCAACTGGAATTCGAACTCGACTCCCCGATTTCTCATTCCGAGCCGATATCCATTGCGCCACAACGCACACCCAAGAGTAATATCTATTTGTAATATCAATCCTCCCATCTGGTAGTGAATGCTGGAGAATTTCTTCACGTATGAAGAAGTGGCGTCAAGCAACAGAGAAGTACTTCTGCACAACGATGGTAAGGTTTGGGTTTGAGTTTTGTCTAACGGCATATCAACCTCTGTAGGTTATTTAATGCCGAAAAGGTAGTTTAAAGATATTTTTTTAATGTTCGGTTATAGTAACAAAGTTGATTTAGTCAGATTTTGACGAAAAAAAATTTATTTTTATTTTATTTTAGAAAACTGAAGATGTCTTCTAGCTTCGTATTCAAAAATGTATTGCTGGTAATATTTTTCCCCTTAAAAAATGTGTAATGGTAATAACTTTTCTTCAAAAAAAAGTATTGTTGGTAATATTTTTAATTCAAAAGTATATTTTTCTATAAAAGTCTATTTTTATACTTTTATAGTGTTTTGACCCCAGTTTGGGGGTTAGCTATTTACCCATAGCTGGAACCCTAACAGGTTCTACCACTCCGGGTCATGGTGGACCTGGGAACAACAGCAATTAAGAGGTGGTTCTATGCTCCTCACAACATCCCAATCAGAGGCCTTGCTGCCGGACGCAGTTTACTATCATACCCAGGACCACGATGGTAAGAATATTATAGACCGAACGTACGAGCAATAAGTAAAAGGACAATTGGAATGAATTTATACTTATAACGACAAAAAGACGGTTGCACTGACAGAATCACATAAAAAGGATAGAGGACTAAGGAAACTTCACACCTTCAGCGACAGGGCAACAACTAATCTAACGAGTATATATAATGTAATGTAAGAGTCAGTCAGTTAAGTACCATACGTGAAACACGCTTGGGCGATCATATCTCGAAAGAGACATGACTGACTGGACAAAAGATTATCCCGCAGTAGGTTGCAATTGCTTTCTGCGGTAGACTGGTTGACGACTAAGGCTATAGAACCTAATCTGTCCTATTATTTGACTCATAACTAGACGGGGAAAGTGATGTACTATATTATTATGTAGTAATTAGTGGGGGATCAGTTTATTACTCTAAAACAATAGGAAATCGATCCCCCACTTTATACCCAGTAGAAGCCTTAATCATTTTTTCATCTATTATATTCAGTCAGTCAGTTAAGTACCATACGTGAAACACGCTTGGGCGATCATATCTCGAAAGAGACATGACTGACTGGACAAAAGATAATCCCGCAGTAGGTTGCCATTGCTTTCTGCGGTAGACTGGTTGCCGACCAAGGCTATAGAACCCAATCTGTCCTATTATGTGACTCATAACTAGAGGAGGAAGAGATGTATTATATTGAGTAGCAATTAGTGGAGGATCAGTTTATTACTTCATAACAATATAAAACTGATCCCTTACTTTATGCCCAGTTGAAGCTTCAATCATGTTTTCAACTATTGTAGTCAGTCAGTTAAGTGTCATACATGATACACGCTTGGGAGATCATATCTCGAAAGAGACATGACTGACTGGACAGAAGATTATCCCGCAGTAGTTTGCCATTGCTTTCTGCGGTAGACTGGTTGCCGACCAAGGCTATAGAACTCAATCTGTCTTGTTATTTAACCCATAACTGGAAGGAAGAGACAGACAACAGACTAATACCTTTCCCAAGGGTATTTGCGCGTAAGTGAATGCAAGGAATACGCCTGGAAATCGAACTCGGCTTCCCGATTTCTCCTTCCGAGCCGATATCCACTGGATCACGACGCACATCCTGAGTACATGTAAAAGTAGGCACTGGAAAAGACAGTAAGAGAGACAAATGCTGTTTAGAAAAAACAGGAAACGTGGAGAGCCATCATTTCCCACGTCATGAATGAACTCTTCGTATAAAAGCAGTAATCTGGTCTAAATGGGGATACAAAATAAACAGTAAATAACCGCGTAAAGCAATGTTTGATCAAATATTATAGTGGGTTCGAACCTCTCGGGTGGGGCACCACTTCTCTAGCCTTTCACTTGTTATTTACGAACACAGGGCCAAAGTTATAAAACACACAAGGAAGATCAAAATCGCTAATAATAGTCTAGGAGACAAACCTCTTAATAACGAGGCACCCTTGGCCTGATACACGCTTTTGGCTTTGTTTTATTTTATTTTATTTTTTTTTTTTTTTCTATATACGCAACTTCGGATTTGGGCCAATAACTTGAGTTTCTGATTTTTGTCAGGTAAACGGTTAGTATAGTTTTTACACTTATGCCTAATAATTAGAAAAGAAAGAAATTTCAGTGTCATTAAACTAGTAGAATTCTTGACTACATTATAAACCAGTCATCGGCAAACTGCGACCTGTTTGGCTCTTTGAATGGTACGCCGAATTTCGTCAGGAGAATAACATTTATTAAGATTTTTTTCCTTCTGAATTGTTGATTCACACTTTCTCATACATAAACAATGATTAAGTTAAAATGTTTCTTGAATTTTGTGACATTTCTTTGAAACTAACATTTTCATCAATTTTAAACCATTGGCCTCCTTCACCGAAGAAGATCATGCGTCAGCACCTTTTTGCTTCAGAAACAGGACGTTAATAATGTTTTCTCTTTGATGTTTTTTCGTATTTTCAAATGAATAAATAAGCAAATAACATGCAAGAGTGTGTGTGTGTGCTAAGCACTGTTATCTGTGATACTATACCAAAACTTCATTTTTTAATTGTTAAATCTTTTCTCCAAAGACAACCTTTCCTCATTTCTAAAGCAGATTATTACATGTACGGCCTTCTGTAGTGAAAATGGCAGAAGGAACCTTCAACAAAGAATTACCTTGACTCTTTTTGTAATACGGCCCGAAGAGCCATGTCTGATGCGACGCACTGTTCGAAAAAAGTAGCCCATACCTGGTCTAAAATAACGGATTTAGTAACTCTTTGTTTAAATTAAATTTTTTCCCTTCTTTTTTTTGAAGACTCAGTGATGCCAGTGGTGAAATTATTCAAGCTTTAATCAAATTTGAACATAGTTGCTGATTAAATAATTTGCTGACAAAAAAAAAATCGTGTGTTAATATATAATCGTTCTCAGGGTCAGGGTTACTATTACCACCCAGATCTCAGCTTTAAAATCCATCCATATACCATTCTCTCCACAATGTGACGGTTAGTCGTGGACAGATCGCTTCAGTTAGAAAGAGTTCGATCCAGTATGAGTTCCCCAGAATTGTGGCTTTATAGAGAATAACTACTCAGTGATGAGGTCTTGGAAATAATGGAAACAAAAAGGAAATTAATACTGAGCATCAGGAAGAGATAGCTGAAGTTCCTGAAACACGAATAATATGATACTAACAGGCCAGATAAAGGGAAAAAGAGACAGAGGAAAGCAACGGATAACATATTTAAAGGAACTTATCAGGTGGATGACAGAACGAGGATTGCATGGTGTAACAGAAGGCGTGCTCAGAGCCACCAGGAATAGGGAAACGTGGAAAGCCATAATCGCCTACGTCCTGAAGGGGCATGGCACATAGAAGAAGATGTCAACATTCCGAATTACATTTGTAATCATCTTTCAAATAAACAGGCAACGGCAAAAATATTTAGGAAAGTTTTTATTTTTACTACTTTCTTTTATTTTAAAATTGTTGCTTTTTTCTTCTTTTTTTTTGCCCGTTTCCCTTCGGAACGTGGTTGATTATGGCTCTCTAAAGTTTCCTGTTCTTTGTAGCTCTTAGTGAGGTTTGGCTTTTATTCTATCTCTCCTCATCCTTGTTCTATACAACAAATTACACAAACTCGTTAGGTAGGTTAATCGCTGCTTTCCTATGCCGCTCTTGACTACTACACTATGTGCTGTGAATGTAAAAATCTCCAAACCTTCTTTCTTCATTGTGTTCCCTAGAAATTTACATATCTTCTTATTCTAAGTAGAAGTGTCCCTTGTGTGTCCATTTTATTCAAAGCGTCTTACTTGCTCATATCGTTTAGGATACCAATTTGCTAGTGTAATAAATTAGATCCTTTCGTGTGGTATTCCAAACCTAACTTTGAGCCAAGCAAAGCTAACTCAAACGTCTCGCCGTGAAAAATAAAATGGTGAGCGATCTAGCCGACCAAATTATTACTACACAAGTGGGTTCGATCGCCACCGGTTGCTCTATTTTTCTAACCTTGCGTTAGACGAAGCTGAGTAAACAATCGTTCTCAATGAGTGTCACTGTTCCCACACCCAAAGCAGATATTTGCAGTCCTCCATATGCCAAAGTCTCGCCTAACCTAATTTCAAAATAAAGCGTCGTTTACCGCTGAGTCTAAACGGACACATGTGGAGCAGGAATTCACAAGATAATGGCCGTATAACATTCAAAAATCTAAACATTCTTACTTTCCTACACCTCCAAACTCGCCTATCTATAGAACTACTTACCTGTCATTGGTGTACATGCCGCCCAGTATTTTTTTTTTTTCAAGTGACTTTATGGGCTACCCACTGGGAAGAGAGAAGTGCAAATAGTGGGCAAGGGTAAAACAAGTCATTATTTGTCCGCACAGAGAAAGGAGTCAAAATGTAGGTGAAGGGCAAAAAATCGTGCAACAAGTCGATTTGATGATTTCTCTCGACTTCACTTGTCAAACGAATTAAAAAAAGGGGTGAATGCAGTGACTTTTCGAAAAGGTTCGAGATGGGCGTGCTCTTACGGCAATGGCTGTACAGAATTACAGACATATATGTATAGTTATCGTGGAGAAATATATATATATATATATATATATATATATATATATATATATATATATATATATAATCAGAGATAGAATCGCCGGCTAACGCCAATTCGGTCAGGTTTCAATCCTGGGTAAAAAGCAATCGGATGTCTATCTGTACTGATGAGCTGTGATGCAGCGAAACAGATCTGTCTGCGGATCACTATATATATATATATACAGTGTTAAATTGTAATGATGCTTAATTCCACAATTGCTATTATTTCATCCCTCATATTTATATATATATATATATATATATATATATATATATATATATAAAAGAAATAAGCTCAAATTCGTAAAACGGGGAGGATAATCTAAAAAATATCTAATTAAAATAAAATATTAAATAGATAAAATAGAGAGCTCAATAGATATTATCAAGAGCAAAATGATATTGAGAAAAGAAAACTTAACACATAGTTAAAGCGATTAAAAATCTTGATTTATTTCGACAGGCATATAAACGTCCGTCTCAACAGTTCACGAAAAATCAAAGGGTTTAATTTAATTCAGAACATTCAAAACAAGAGATGAGCTCAGAGAAGAAATTTACTATTAAAGTTTGGTGAAGAGTTGAGCAGTATACAGCTTATTATTAAAATGCAGCGAACGTACTGGAAATGTCACCAAAATTAAAAATACCCAGACTCCAATACACACATATATATATATAAATAAATAAATAAATGTTAAACAATACCATATACAAAACCAACAAAAGTAAACAGATATTACCATATATAAACACATATCTAAAAATCCCATATATACAAACAATCAAGTCGAATTCATATATATATTGTTTGATTGATTGCTTACTTAGTTTTTGGTCATAATAAAATTAGACCAGTGCACATTTGTGTTAAAAAGTGTTCAATACAATTATATGATAGAACTATTGAATATATTCCATTTGTAAACGAGTTATTACGCGACCTACGTTTCTACCATAAGTGGTTTCTATAGGCGTTAACCTGAAGACACTACTCATGGTAGAAACCTAGGTTACGTAATAACTCGTTTACAAATGGAATATATATATATATATAATTTCTCTTTTTCTTTTAAAAGTTTTTCTATATATTTCTTTTTCTCTTTTTGTTTTTTGGATGAGCGAAGAAAATCTTTTGTAGATTGCCGTTTCAAATATCTATTCTTGATATGGGCAAGTGAACGTCAGTATGTGACGATTTTCTTGATGATTCTAAACATTAACGGTTGTATGGTTTGGGGTCTGACGAGCGGCTGCTTTGCTTAACTGCGAAATATTTATTACTCATGGATTTGTAGAATATCCCAAAAAAATTTTTTCGATAATATTACTCTGTTAAATTTAATAAAAATTTAACATTGAGTTCTTTTGAGTTTGTCTATTGGAATTTACCTCACAAAAATACCAAATATTCTACGTTTTATATATATATATATATATATATATATCGTAGAATATAGTCATCCGCAGACAGATCTGTTTTGCCGTATCACAGCTAATCAGTACGGTTAGACATCCGATTGCTTTTTACCCAGGATTGAAACCCGACCGAATTGGCGTCAGTCGGCGATTCTACCTCTGAGCTATGGGCGCTCGGTAAAAAGAGATAAACTTTAAGCGTGTCATATATCATGTATTCATACGCTAATAGTGCCAGTGTTCTAATTTATGAATGAACGATGCGTAGATGCTAAAGTAACATCTAGCTGTTTTTCAAAGTCTACCATTCTTTGAGAGTGCTCAATCAGGGTGTGAGAGCGTATATATATATATATATATATATATATATATATATATATATATATATATATAGGTAAAAAATGTGTGAGAAGCCGTGAACGTTTTGTTTAAAGTGTAGATTTATTAGTCATTATTATGATTAATATTACTTGCTTTTTGTATAATACATTAAGTGTCCATAATGGTATTTGTATCACTACTTGTGTTTCAAGTCCAAGTTGACTCTTTCAGGCGAATAAATTTGTGATTCTACATATCAAAATCCGTTTGTCTTTCTCACGACCGAAAACACTGTGTATATATATATATATATATATATATATATATATATATATATATATATATAGATAAGTGGTCGGCGAGCAGGTCATAAAGTTCATATACATCGGCTACTTTTTACATTTGTAATTTAATTTTTTTTTTTAATAAAAGAATAGCCCTGCATAGAAATAATATTAAAGTAACCAATAGCAAGAAATTGTACGGTTCACAATACTTACACTAATTTAGTGGAGGTAAATTCAGAGTAATGCCTATCTACCAAACTGCAGACTACTACACGCTCATGATGCAGGAAGAAATATTTATATATTTATTTCTACAACAGAATATAATGAAAAACTAGCACACACGCGCACACACACACACTAAATTCAAACGCTCTTTAAAAAAAAAAGAAAGAGTTCGCGAGCCACTGCGAAAAAAAAGCAACAAACAGAACTTGATTCGGATCATATTTCTTATCACTAAATAGTAGAATTGCACAAGCATAAAATTAGATGAAAATCGCTAAAAACAATTTTGGAGAAAAAAGACAAAATCAAATTTCGCGAGTCAGTGACAAACAAAATTTTCTGGCCAATGAAAAGTGGATGATTCTCAAAACTGAAAAGATAAATTAACAACCTGGTGTAAAAATAGCCAACAAATGAACACTCATACATATGAACTTTATAATATACATATGGACTTTATCACTTTATAACATGCTCACGCATATGAACAATATCTTTTTATAATATGCATTTGGTGATTGCGTAAGCATTAAACGTAAGATAATATATATATTTATTAATATTTATATATATATATATATATATATATATATATATATATATATATATATAAAGTTTTATTGAAAAAGACTGATAAGGCACTTTGTTTAAGCTTTTATTAAATTCTTCTTGAATTCGTAAAGTGCTAATCTGTTCGATTTGTCAGTATGTGTGTGTAAGACAAAATTGAAGTGGTTTCCCAAAAAAACCTTTATTTTACAAGTACCAAATCTACATTCTTCTTTTTTATGTGGCGTGTCCTTTCAGGAAGTAGGCAATTATGGGCCTCCACATTTCTCTATCTCTTGTATCTTTTAACATTTTTCGTCTTGGTATCTCTGCCAAACCCCGTACTGCCATCCACTTGCTCAAGTTCATCAAGTATGTCTCACATTGCTTTCCTCTGGCTCTCTTTCCCTCTGTCCATCCTGTGGGTATCAGATTCTCCAAGCCCTCCTTCCTCATTCCGTGTCCCAGAAACCTTAGCTGTCTCCTCTTGATACCAAATATAAGTTTTCTTTTCGTTTGCATCCTCTGTAAAGCTTCGTCGTTGCTCTCATGTTGGGTCCATGTTATCTTCAGGATCCTTCTGCAGAACCATATTTCTGTTGTTTCGAGTCTCTCATCATCTTTGAAGAGATTATATAATATTTGGTGTCATATAGGAGGACAGATATTACATAATAGTCCATTACTTTCTTTTTTTTTCTTTTTTTCTTTTTCTTTTTTTTTTTTTTTTCTCAACGAAATCTTCCTGTCTCTGCTTAGCTTTTGAAATGCGTCATTGGTCATGCCAATGCGCCTTTAGATCTTTTGTCTCTTTTTCTATACTTTGTCAGAACACTTCCCAAGTATTTAAATTTCTTCACCTGTTTATTTTAGTATTCCCCGACCTGTAGTTGACATTTGGAGTTTCTCTTTTTGCTGATGATGATGCATTCAGTTTTCTTTTAGTTTATGTCATCCTTTCTTCTCACTTTCTTTTGATACTTTCTGTAGGAGATCCTGTAAGTGAGACAAAACGTGATTCGTGTGGCTGACCACTTGATCTTTTGAGTCCAACTTTGATATCGTTACGGAAATTAGATTTTAACTAATTTCAACTTTTCAATTTTTTTAAAATCGAAAATGGTATGCAATTTGTTCCGCCCGACAGACAACATCGGACTAAAGTAATGCTTTTGTTGATGGAATTATATATGTTTAGGAAAGTGGGAGAAGAAGATTTAAAAACAAAAGGGCCGGTTATAATTATGAACTGATAGACGAAATTCGAATGCTGAAATTTAGATTGTTTTCGACGTGTTTAAGCATATAGTTACGTGCCATACGTAATACACGGTTAGGCGATCATATCTCGAAAGAGACATTACTAACTGGGCAGAAGATTTTCCCGGAGTAGTTAGCCATTAATTTCTGCGGTTGCCAATCAAGGTTATAGAACCCAATCTGTCCTGTTATTTAACCTATAGCTGAAGGAAGAAACAGATTAATACTTTTCCTCAGGGTATTTGCTCGTAAGTGAATGCAGCCAATTCGACTAGAATTCGAGCTCGGCTCTCCGATTTCTCGTTCCGAGCCGATATCCACTGCACTTCTAAACATGCAAACTAGCCGATTTCATTCAGTTTTCTTATGTTTTTTTTTTGGTTTTTTTTTTGTTATGCTTTGTTTTTTTTTGTTTTTTGTTTTTGTTTTCATTTTTGTTTTTTCACATTTATTATGAAGTATTTCATATTGTGATAATAGAAGATCTTTCAGGAAAAGTAAAATGTTGCAAAAACCTAGACAGAAGTTTACTGTGGTGATTTTAGTCATCAAAGCACTTTCTATAATTGCCGCCTTAGTTAATTGCACATATTTATATAGAAATTACAGGCAGACTTATTACGGCGAGGGACTAATGCATGTAGTGTAGGGTTTAGTAAAATATGTTCATCGTTATAAAAACGTTTTCTTAAATTCCTAGAATTATGCGTTACACAGATCTTTTCTACTTGACAAAGTGGAAAAAATTCTATGTAACGCATATATATATATATATATATATCAGCATGCAGTGTGGGTATAGAAGAATCCAAAGGAGTATCCTGTACATACAGTGGTAGAACTCTCTAAGAGAGGTCTAAACATATATTCATATAAATAAATATAGAGCAAATATAAGAAAAATTAAGGCAGACACGTTATTTCATGGTGAATCGGAAGTATGGCCTATTTCAGGCGAACCATCATCAGCTTCCGTCTTTATTTTACAAAGGATTTTACACGAATAAAATCCTTTGTAAAACAAAGACGGAAGCTGATGATGGTTCATCTGAAATAGGCCTATACTTCCAATTCACCATGAAATAAAAGCAACTTGATTTCATTTTTTAATATATATTATCATTATAGCATACTGCAACTCAAAAGCTATTAAGTTTTGATGTACCATCATGATGATGATGCACGGAAACTTAATAGCTTTTTGAGTTTCAATATGCTTTTGTTATAACAATAATATTAACTATGTATCTATAAATGCTCTATATCTGTATATTGAGCGCGTTATAAAAAGTAAATATTAAACCGTGGAATACATATCCATTAGTTTAAACAACTTATATATAGACGTCAACTCATTTCACACACTCGTCTGCTAGAATGCCTAACCAATCACTGTTGCAGGCGCTTGCTCAAATAGATTTGTTTGTTCAACGCCCACCTGTGGTTTATATTGTAACTATGTTAAGCGTACCTTAGTTACAGTTTCTGGATAAGAGCACATCGTTTTACTCAGCAGTTTGAACAAGACCGGCACGCTCAAACCGTTGGTTACAATGACTTGTGGTTTCATTGGAGTACATTAATTGACAGCATAGAATCCGTCTACTCACGACGAGCCTTGGGTCAGGCTGTGGTACGATTTTCACGCAATTTCTAAAAAAATACCGTACGCGGTTCTCAGACCGATAACATCAAGAAGTTATTCCTGACAAATCAATCTTATTCCTGACAAATCAATCTTATTAAGTCACACACACACTTTCTAATACAAGAATAGTGCCTTGAGAGTAATGCCTCCTGGTTATTTCTAGGGAAACTACAATAGATACAGAGAAAACAATTTTCTCTTGCAACGCAAATTGTTTCCCTTTTGTCAATCATGTCTGCTATCTTTTTTCTCTGATTAGCTAAAAAATATCCTTATAAAACACTTTCATGCCTATTCAAAACTATATATATATATAGTGTATCGAGGCAGCAGAAAATTTTCTAAACATATACTGTTAAATATAAAAGACAATGAATGTCTATTATGTTTAATCATGAGCCGTTCTAAACATTGTATTTTGGATTTAATTTCAGGTGAAAATAAAGAGAAAAATTCTCCAACATTTAGATAATTTTTATATATAATATTTTTTATAATATATTGTTGGAGAATTTTTGTCTTTATTTTCCCCTGAAATTAAAGCCAAAATACGATGTTTAGAACGGCTCATGCTTAAACATAAAAGACGACATTCATTGTCTTTTATATTCAACAGTATATGCTTAGAAAATATATACTGTAAATGGAACTGTACAATTACGATTTATTTATCTGTCAGTTAAAAATGCTTCACAATATTTTCTTTCGTCGTTTCCAGTTTCATGTTTCAGTTAAGGTCAGTTTATTTTCATATACCAAGCCATTACGTAATTTATACATACTTACAAGTATGTATACACACACACACACACACACACACACACACACACACACACATATATATATATATATATATATATATATATATATATATATATATATATGGAAATTCCGATCATATTTAGGGAAATAGCTATTTCAACATATCAGTTGAGGGCTAAACCGAGGGGCATCGTAGTGGTAAATTCCCTTTTGGTAGTGTTAGGCATGTGGTTTGATCATTGGGTTAGTAGTGGTAGGTAGAAGGGAAAAGGTTACTAAATCACCAAATTTTAAAATCTAATTTATGTAAAAGGCAAATTCTGTTATGAATAAATGGAAGAAGATAATTATTGAAATTTAAATTTATTACGGTGACGACACATACTAATGATTTTTTTACGTTTATTCATAAATACATTCTGATACTGAAATTTCAAAGTTTTGATTTTTTTCTATTAAACATAGATTACATCTATCACCGAGGCTGTTACGAGTACGTACTGTGCCTATCAGCTTCCACTTCATCTGTGGATTTAGGCCATTCTCCTTCAATAGCCTAGACGCCTCGAGTATGGCTTTCTTATGCAGTACATTAACAGAGGACTCGATTTTGGACGCCTTCCCTAGCCTTATCATCACTCCTCCCGTTTCTAAGACTGAACGCCATCATAAGCTCGGAATCAATCCAGTTTCCTAAGAAACTGCGAATCAGCCTTGAAGATCATTGCTCAGTCCACTGACCGAGAGGACTCTTGTATCGAGAGTCAGTGGGCGATTCGGCTTGTCGGCAACTGAGATGCGCTCTTTCTGGTCTTGGACGCCGGCAGCGTATTACTTCGGCAAACCTGAGTTTTCGCTTATCAGGCGAATGATTCGAAATGCGCTATCCCTCAAGAAGTCCTAATAAGGGGCTGTGTAGATTTGCCCGACTGTGATCGGTGCGACCTTGGTTTTGAGGAAACGGCTTTGCATGCCTTCTGCTATTGTCTGCAGGTGCGCCCGTTCTGGCACTATGTCGGTGAGTAGACTGCTTGTATCGATCCCTAATATGTCGTGTGTGGTGATCTCGGATACGCATGCGATGATGTGCCACCTTTGTATTCTGGGGTAAGACGAATGGTGTTTCTAACGTTGCGATCCGTGTCAAGAATGATGATATGGCCATCGCGAATGAAAAGAATCTTGCGATATGAACGCTATTCTCATCAAGATCTGGTCAAGTTCTTTGGGCATCAGCTTAAGATGAAGAGCACAACTCATAGAAAGCGTTTGTTACCGATAGATTTCAGCAAAAAGTGGGTGAAATTGGTGATTTTAGTTCGATTGAACGGAGCCAACCTCGATTTTTTTCATTCCCCTTTGACGTAACGGGGTGGTTTTCTGTCGAACCCTCCCTTGATTAGGATAGACTCTCTTTGTTTACCTAGTTAATGTAAGTGTCGTTCCAGGCTTGGCCCCGGCTTTCTCTTTTGTTATGATCTATGTCAAGATTCCCAATCTCCCCAGTTTGCTTTTCGGCCTCTTTTCTTTTTTTTATCTTGACTGGTTCAGTCTTTGATTTTCCCACTCTGTCATTTATTTTTATTCGTTCTTCTCCATTAGTGAGTGAACTTCTTGATTATGCAGAATACAGCAGCCACTTTTATTTTTATGTGGTGAACGGGCTCGACTAATATCTGTCATATTTACACTATTTACACTATTCGAACTGTTGTCCTCATCTCTGTTGCCATGCTTACGGCGTTTCGGTCGTTGTACGCTCCGACCTTCTTCAGATGCTAGGAATTTTTTAACCGAACCCTTTATTTCAATCACTGGTGTATATAATTCTCATTCCATATGTGATGCTACTTCTGGATGCCAGTAAGTTATCTCCCTTTAACTAAACTCTCAAGGCCACATGACCCAGTGGATATAGGTGTGGGTTAGTTCCATTAACTTAAACGAAGGAGTTATGAGTTCAATACCATAGTGGTAAACAAATAACCAGCGTGGTCGAAACTTAGGTAGTAAGTGGTGTCTGTTCGGTTTCTGATATATCTATATATATATATATATATATATATATATATATATGGGGGGGGGTATTTTGACAGCAATCTCTTTTATGCAGGTTTCGTTAAAAATTTTACAGGAAAGAAATATGACAAAGTGAAGAAAGTTTTATTGACGAAACTTTTTCTACTTTTGTGATAGACACACTTTGTTCCAAAATATTAGCAATTACACTACAGGTCATATTTACTAGGACACCGAAGTTTTATTTTTAAAGACATTATGTATTTCATACTATTTTTATATTTATTGCCAAATGAAAATAGAATGGTTATTTTGTTATTATTACTTTGCAAAATTTTACAAGGCAAGGAAGCGAAGATGAACTCATTCGAATCACCCTACATTTTCTTCACTTTCATTGATGAAACTGCAATATAGGTAATTATTAAATATTTATAAATTCATTTGATGCACATGTTATTGTGCAATATTAACAAAAGAACCATTCTATTTTTATTTACAATTATTCACTTGGCAATAATTACTAAAAAAAAATAGTATGAAATACATCATTTTTTTAAGACACTTTGGTGGCCTAATAATTACGACCGGTAGTGTACATGTTTGCAATATTAATTATGTCCAATGTTTAAAAAAACAATTTCAGTTTATTCAAAATCTTGACTGCTGATTTTAATTATATTGTGCTTTTTATATAGCAGCGAACAATGAGAACAATATAAAATTTGGATTTCAGTGGGCTACAGTTAGACTGAAAAATTTAACAGAACATAACGAGAAAATAAATAGAAGGAAAAGCTCTCAGCCGACGTATTTTGACGATCATATTTTATAAATGTTTCATTAAAGACGACTGACAAGATAATGTCATTATGTATTTGTTGTATCGTGGAATGAAGAGATACACAGTGAAATGTAGATAAACTCCTATATTACCAGAATGGTACAACCAAGATGTATATACAATATTTAGTCTCTCGCAGTAGTAGGTGTTACTTCACGAAGTCCGTGATAATGGCAACTCACCGTGCTAAGCGCACATTGTCTTTTATACATCCGGGCGACCGGATGTCACATGGTACGAGCTACAACACAACAGATTTTCATCTAATTTCTCTTGTGTTCGCATAAGTGTTTTATTTTCTGGACATAAATTATGTAAGAAATGGGCTAATGCCCTGTATATCCGAGCGCTTTCGGCTATTCTTTTAGCCATTATCAAGAATGGTTTTTATTTTTAAGTGAATTTAGATACATATACAAAGAAATCCATACATTCATTTAAAATTAGAATAAACAAGTAATGTAGTTTCTCTTATTTGGTAGTTATTTCTTAGTGATTATGTAGCGCCATTTCACAAGGTTTAAAGATAGTCTTTGCCAAGACCCACGGGTTTCATTCACTCAAAGCTATATTTTAACTATTAATCTGACAAAGCAGCTGTATACAACAGACAGTTTGGGTATTTCTGAACGGGTTAGATGCAATGCATTAGATCTATTTGAAAGTCCCGATCTGACGAGATTATGTAGGAACAAGGCTCAAGATGTCACGTTGATGTTTTTTTCTTGCGTAGCAATTTGCGGTGTTGGGTGAAACTACATCTAATGTTGTTCTATAGGGGCTTTAGGCGTAAAAAGTAATTGAATTAACGGAAGCATTTTCTATATATAACTTTTAAGTATTCAATAATATTAAAAGCCCAACAAAATAGTATCCGTAAGTAATGTTTTACTGAATTTTAAATATTTTTAGCTGTAAATATACTATTATTACAATTATTTTTCTGATAATGTCGTGTATGGTCTACCATATATCAGAGAACAGGCATTTTTTCTTATATATGTTTTGTCCTTTCAGGACATAGGCCATCATGGCTTTCCACGTCTCTCTATCCCTGGTGGCTCTTAGCACGCTTCCCTCTGTTACACCACGCAACCCCCGTTCTGTCATCCACCTGCTCAGGCCCTTCAAATATGTTATCCGTTGCTTTCTCCTGTCTCTTTTTCCCTCTATCTGGTCTGTTAGTAACAGGTTCTCCAAGCCATCCTTCCTCATTTCTTGTCACAAGAACTTTAGCTGTCTTTTCCAGATGCTTAGTATTAATATCCTTTTCATTTCCATCCTTTCTAAAACCTCATCATTGCACACATGTTCGATCCATGATATCCGCAGCATCCTTCTGTTGAACCACATTTCAACTGCTTCAAGTTTTTCCTTCATCTTTGATGATATTGTCCAGCATTCGCTGCCATATTGAAGAACTGGCATCACGTAGCAATCCAGTACTCTCTTCTTTGTTTCTAGTGAAATTTTCCTGTCTCTTAATACTCTACTCAACTTCTGGAACGGGTCCTTTGCAATGCCAATTCACCTTCAGATCTCTGTGTCGCACTTTCCGTCTTCTGTTAGTACACTTCATAGGTATTTAAATTTTTGTATCTGCTTGATTTTAGTATACCCCACATTTTGGGCTACTCTTTTTTGCTGATGACCATGCATTCGGTTTTCTTGCAGATTATTTATAATCTTTTCTTGTCACTCTCTTCAGCTACCTTCTGTAGGAGGTCTTATAGTTCCCTTTCCGTGTCTGCTATCAGCACTGTATCCTCTATGTACTTTGTGTTGTACAAATTGCCGCTTCCGATGAGAAATCCTGGCATAATATGTATGGTCCTCAAAATAGTCTCGCTGTAAAAGTTGAATAGATCCGGTGAAAAAACACATCCTTGTCTTACGCCCTTTTCTATCTTTGTATATCTACTGAATTCGTTACCTGTCCATATGCAGACAGTTTGCTGCCAGTAGGGATTCTTGATTACTCTTATGTCTTTCCCAAATGTGTTGAGGCTGCTGAGCACCTCCATCAATTCTTTGTGGCGTATTTTGTCGAATGCATTCGCATGATCGATAAGACATAGGTACACGTCCTTCTTCATTTGTATTGCCTTTTCGGAGAGTATCCTAATCATAAATATGGCGTTTCTCGTTCCAGTGTCTTTGACGAACCCGCACTGTTATTGTCATATCTCTGGCCTGATTCTGCTTCTCGCTCTATTTGTCAGGATTCAGACGACCAGTTTTGTAATGTGGCACATTAAACTGATTGTTCGGTGGAGTTCGCACTCGTTTGCACCTGGTTTCTTAGGCAGTGCTATGAGAATCGACTTGCGTAGGTCGTCTGGTTTTTACACCACTATTATAAATTTCATTTATTATTTCTGTAATTTTCTCTATGCGAAGTTCTTACAGGTCTTTCAGCAGCTCTATTTCAATGCCGTCTGATCCAGCTGCTTTGTTTCTATTCAGTTTGGCCATTGCATCTTCCATTTCGGACTTTAATATTTCTGATACGTCCTCATCTTTGTGTATTATCGCTTGTTCTCTTTTCTCGTGGAAAAGATATTTTATATATTCTTCCCATCGCTGGAGTATTTCCTCTTTTTCCAATATGATCGTTCCGTCCTTGGATTTTATACATCATGTTGAGGAGCAGATTTTTGTCTTGTCAATTCTCTTATTTCTTTATGCGGGTCTGCTTTATTAGTCTTGCTCAATCTTCTACTTCTGCACATTTGTTAATGAGTCCATTCCTCTTTAGTCTGTCTGCAGTTGCTCCTTATTTCCTTGTGTAGTTTCCTGTTTTCCATTCCATGACTTGACATCATTTTCTGTCTCCTTTGCATCATGTCGAGAATTTCTTCAGTCATCCATTCGGGCTGATTTCTTTTGGAGCAATGTTGTTTGCTGACGTCACTATCGCTTTCTTTAGTGGGTCCCATTTCGAGTTTCTTTTTCCAATTTGTTCTTCGTATTTGTTTTCCAAGCTGTTGGTGTAATCTTTCTGCAGGTTGAAGTCATTCACAAGCATGTTGTATTGCAGTCATGGTGATGCACTAGGCTTCTTCATTCTCCGGAGTTTCACACTTAGTTTTCAGATGACTGGGAGGTGGTCTCTTCCACAGTGAACACTTAGATAGGTTTTGCATTGAACCACTGCATTTCTGAATCTCCTGTTTATGATTATGTAGTCTTTTTGGTTTTTCGTGTCGCCTCCTGGGCTTCTCCATGTCAATAGACGTTGTGGGTGTTCTTGAAACCAGGTGTTAGTTATTACCTGGTCATTTGCTGTGTAACATTAGACCTATTTTTATCCACGTTTGTTGCGTATTTCTAATCCAAAATTGCCGGTCGTCTTCCCTTACCTCCTATCTTGGCATTCAAGTCGCCCATTATGATTCTAATTTTTTGGCTTTTGCACTGAGCCTTGGAATTGTCCAGTATGGAGTAGAACGATTCTATTTCTTCCTCAGTGCTTTGCGTTGTTGGTGCATAAACTACTATAATAGATATGTTGAAGGGTCTTCCTCTCAGTTTAACCAAGAGGACTCTCTCAGAAAGCTGGCAGTATCCCAGCATTTCTTAATTTCTTTGTTCAATATTAAGTCAACTTCTTTTTCGTTATTTTTTGTCTCTTACGCATATTATCCTGTGGTTGTCACTGCTGAAGTTTCCATTGTTAGGTCATCTGGTTTCTCATATCTCCAGAATATTGATGTTCAGTCCGTTCATCTCCTGCTTGACATTCTCGAGTTGACCACATTTGCTGAGCGTCCTGACGTTTCATGTTTCCAATGTAATTCTTTCCTTGTTGCGCACAGCCGCAGGGTAACGTTCTAGAGACACGTGTTTCTCATGTCGTTCCTGTCCAGGCGAGGGGCAAATTTTGAAATAAAGTGTCTCCTTTACGCCATTGGTGCTAATAGTCGCTGGATGGCGGTCAGGTGACACCTGTTGCCCATATCGATCCTTACCGGGCGTGAGTTGCTTCCTTTGGAATTAACCCCTTTCACGCCGTTGGGTTTCATATATTTATTTTGAAAAGCCATGATTGTGCACGTGATAGATAATGGAGTAGTATCCCGTTGCCTTCTCCACGGTGATCTATTGAGACACCACCTTTAGTTTGCTGGCCGTTGACTCCTTAAGAGTTCTTCCGTCATTTGTAGGTTTAATTTTTATCCTACCGGTTTGCTAACATCCCGTGAAAAAATACATTATTCTAATTAATCTTTTCAAAAAAGAAAACAATTTTCATCGAAAAAATATTTCACAAGACAATTACAAGACGATTCGAAGTTTTTTCTAATTAAATAATGTCTTAGTTTACATTATTTATTTTACGCTTCAGAGCAGATTTTCGAGAAATGAGTAACTGTTTTAAAAACTAAATAGTAGTTTTCATCCTCCAAGGAGTCCCACATTTGACTAATATAAAGTAGGCCAAAATTAAATTTCTCGAAATTTCCCCAAGAGGCGTGGATAGAAATAATAAAAATTGTTCTACCAAACTTTTCTAAAAAAATAACTTCTAAAATAATGTAATTCATTTGTAAATAAGTCCTGAAAGTTTCATTAAAATATATTAGTTATTTAATCTTGCAAGAATTTCTAAATCAATTTTTTTACCGCAAAAAAGTCGCTAAATTTCATATACTACTAATCTTTGGCCCCCACCCGCTCACGCAAAACCGAGATATTTCTAATGTGCTAGAAAGGATTAAAAAATTTCATAAAATAATAATAAATATTTTGGTCTTTCCTATTAATAATAAAAAACATTTTAACGATGAAACTTTTAAAAAATTTGAGGCCTTTTTTCATATGCTCTTTTATAATGAAAAACTTGAATTATCTAGAATACAATTATCTCATATCAGCAAGTTTCCGTTACGATCGTCTCGGTTAACCGGTCAATTTCATAACAGAGTTCCCATTAATTAATGGTCCCTAAGCACCAGAGTTGTTGTGCTAACCATTAAGATATGCTGAAAAAAAAATAAATTGAATATTTCATGTGAATAAATAAACGATTTTCAGTAAGGAAAAAATGTATACTGAGAACACTAAGATTAATGGTAAGAATGAATCTTCTGTGTTTCACATAATTTATATAAAAGTTAATTCTTATGATTATTTTATTAGTTATTTTATAATGTTTAATTTATAAACAGGAATTTATCAGTGGTATCTATATATAGAACAAATATAGCATATATCCGCGATTTCAGATATCGGCTCAAAGAAAAGGAGCAAATGCTCTATATAAGACGCAGAAGAATGTTAAACATTTTTTTCAATAAAAAGTTGATCAAATTCGCCAGATCTCTACAGTAATTAAAATTATGTAATATGGTTGTTAGCAAAAGGAACAGGCCAACATGTAAGTTACGTATTGGAGATACCAAAATCAAACAAATATAACAATTTAACTATCTGGAAATTGTTTTAACAGAGAATGGAATGTGTGACACCGAAATCTGACGGTGCATTGGGATAGTGAAAGTTGCATTTCCAAAAAATTCTAGAAAATTTCCTCACAGACAAAGAAAGATTTTGAAGCAACAAAAATATGGTTCACAGAAGGATGATGAGAATATCATGGATTGAACAACGATGAAGTTTTAGAGAAAATGAAAACAAAATGGATACTTAGAACTACCATAGGAAAGTGACAGTTTAAATTTCTTTGGCACTTAATAAGAGAGGGTTTTGAAAATTTTATACTCACTGGACGGATTGAAGGTAAGAGGGGCAGAGGAAAACAACGCATAACTTACCTAGCGAGTTTGAGTAAATGGATGGAAGAACAGGGTTTAGGAGAGATAGCAAAAAGATAAAAATTATTATGAGTTACAAAGGACAGGAAATAGTGAAGAACAGTGATCGCCAACTTCCTCAAGTGACACGTCACATAGAAGAGGAATAGTTCCGTGTTTTTTGTTTTGTTTTGTTTTTTGTTTTTTTAAGTTGGTGTGGGGGTCAGATTTACTCAGCATATTTTCAATTTAAATCAAAATTTTTTCTTGACGTTAAATTAAGTGAAATTGTGTGTAATAGATTTTATTTTGCTAATGTTAAGATGTGAACAACTCATAAGCGTTGTTTGATTTACGTCAAGAAATTTCGTATTCCCGTACCTGTTTCTTTGATCATTTTTTTTGCGGGTGGAGGGGGTTAAGTATAAATTCATAATGGCATATGTTTTTGTTTTTTGTTTTTGTAGATATTGACACCGAAGACTCTGAGGATTCCGGTTCTAGTGACGATGAGAAAAAACTGGGCACATCAATCAGCGGGTCTAATCACAGCAACAACTGTAACAATAGCAGCACATCGCAAATGCCGAAGAAGACAGTGGCCCAAATAATGCGAGACAAAAAGAAACAAACGGCTTTAACATTACAATGGTAAGGAACACACTGGCCTTTCTCAAACTGTTGCGCAATATTTATTTTCAATACACTGCTAAGAAGGTTGGGTCTCTGGACCAGAATTTTCTTTTGTTTCGTCAGAATCCATTTTGACATTTAAAAATCTACCTTAAAGTCCGTTTATTGAATATTGTTGCTATGTCTAATTTGGTGCTCCTGCTATTCATCTTGAGGTTCTCGACAAAATCCAAAGAAGGACCTGCTATGTAATCGGTCCTGACTTGTCATCACGATTTCAGTCACTTTCTCACCGATGTGACATGGCTTCCCTCTGTCTTTTCTACAAATATTTTCGTGGCTACTGCTCTAATGACTCTTTTTCCCTTGTTCTCCGACTACATGTATTTACGCGTGCTATAAAAGTGGCATCAAGATCCCACCTATTTACTGTTGAACTAGTTAAATATAACCGTCTCTTCTACTCTAATAGTTTCTTTTCTCGCATTTCCCGTTTGCGAAACTCCATTCCGTTTGCTTGCTCTCCTAATATCTGCCATCTCTAAAAAATTAAATGCACCGTCAATTGCCATCTTCTATCTCCTTGATGCCCATTCTTCTTCTATCATTTCTTCGACATCACCTGTACCTTGTTTTTTTCTTTTACTGTAATCCCCACCGCACCAGTGGCGGTCCTACCTTGCTTCGAGTGAAATTATTATAAAAAAACATTTTAAATATTTGCCTACTATTTTAACTGGATAATATATTCAGATCTACATACTCATTTTTGCTGTTAGTTTTCCTACAAAATCATTAATCTACCAATAATAGAATTAGGTTTATTAATCAGGAGGTTTGTCAATCATGTGTGTGTGTGTGTGTGTGTGTGTGTTTAATCTGCATATCATCATTCAACCATGTTTGGTTGAATCATTTAGACATACATATATCTTTATTTTAATCCTCTCATATTCACAGATTCATTTTTTTTCGTGTTGTAATTAAAATCATCAAGAAGAGCGCCGTAATTTTCTTCATTCTTTTTACTTTCCCAAGTACTTTCAATTGCATCCAGGATCATCTTCAGGAGTGAATTGCTGAGACAAAAATTTAATGTAATTGATAGCTATAATTTTTTTACAATTTTGATATTTGAAAAACTTTGCTGCTATGTTCATAAATAACTTTATTTAGTGCTAATTACAATTTTTATAAAGATAGCTTCAAGAATTTGAAGTTTTTGTTCATTATTTTTGTGGCAGAGGATGTGTATTGTCGATTTAATATTCTCTCAATCGTGAATGTGGACAGAAATATTTTTTTTAAAAGTTGTGAAATCGAGCTTGAATCCGACATATTATTCTCCTCGATAATGTTGTCGTCATGTAACCAACATAAACGTTTACTTTTTTGTCAGAGATGCAATCACCCAAAGAATATTTAAATTCATATACAATATTGGTCTTTTGCAAAACATTAGTTGACACAGAAGAGTTATTGCGGGTGGTTAAATTGGTTATATTAAATTTAGTATAGTATATACTTAGTTTTTGTTTTCGTAATTTGATCAGTTGGGGATATATTAGTACTTATAATTTTTTAGGATTTTTTCATCTTGTTTGTAGTTAAAGTTTAATTAATTGTAGGCTGATATATTTAGAAAAAATTTTATGTAGTATTATATTGTTTGTTTTTTTTTATTTTTCTTAATAGGTCGTTCATCAACAATGTAATTAGGAAAGTCATTATTCCTAAGAGTTTGCGAAATGTAATTTAATTCAGTGTAGAGTTTTGTTTTTTCATGGAAGATTTAACTTTTGTTCGGTTTTTTAAATTTTGTAATAATTAGGATATTAACTTTTATAGTTAAGAGTGTACGTGTTTATGCAAGTTGGTAATTATATGTGGAGGTAGTAAATTTATTATCATCGGTGTCTATCAGAATATGAAGAAAAGAAATTTTTATTGTTATTGTCATATACACACTCACATAGGGTCCGATGGACAAACTATCTAAATTAGGCAAGAATAAAAATAACACTGACATCTCATTTTAACAGAAACATTTACCAAAATTACACAAAAAATATCTTGAAATATTAAATAGTATTTACACTATTTACATTATTCGGACTATTTTCCTCATCTTTGTTGCCATTTGTACGATGTTTCGGCCGTTGTACACCCAGGCCTTCTTCAGGTGCTAGAAATTTAGAACTGAACCCTTTATTACGATTACTGGGGTATATCATTCTCATTCATTTGTGCAAAGCCTCTTTAGTAGTCATGAATTATCTCCCTCTAACCCACTAAGTTACTTGTTACCCACTGCTGTAGCCTGGTATTGAACTCACAACTCTTTAGTTTAAGTCACTGGAAGTAACCAAGTTGGCGATGTGTCCTTAAGGACAAGAACTAACCAACTTGGCGATGTGTCCTTAAGGACAAGAACAAATAACTTTTGGGGATTTATAAACGTAATATTCAGTAACTATTTTATTACCAGAGTTCATATTGAAATTTTTTATGTTAATGGTTTTCTCTAGTATTTTCTTTTACCAGAGCTCATATTGCAATTTTGACAATAATGATTTTCTCTGGAATTCCTTATTACTGGTTCCCAAATTGTATTCATCTCTATGCTTGGTCGGCTTAGAAGATTTTTATAGCCTAGCATATGAGCTAATTACTTAATGTTACGTAGTTTCCAGTGACATTCTTTATCTGTTATTTCAACTTCATTCCATAGGGGGTGGAGATTCCCTTTCTCTCTCGATATGTGGTCAGCTATGCCTGATTTTTCTATCTCCCCTCATGTTACGGCCTTGCGATGTTTACTTTATTGTCAGAGATGCAATCACCCCAAAAATATTTAAATTGATATACAATGTTGGTCTTTTGCAAAACATTACCTTAAGGAGGCGGTCTGTTTCTCCTTTATATTTCTTTCCACCGTTACATGGAATGGCATACACACAATCCTTAGCTATATTCTCTTCTGTTGGGGGTCTTACTCGGGAGAGCTATCTGCAAAGTGTAGAACCACTTCTGAAGATAGTTCGGATGTTATATGGACCACAGATCCTTTGTATTTTTCTGATAACCCCTTCATATGGGGTTGTCTTCGATTACGTTTGTTTTCGTTAAGATACAAACCAGAGCAGAAATTAATGTTCTAAAGAAATCTGGGAAATGTGTATTTATTTCAACTTAATTCAACTTTGTTTAACAAGAAAACTTTCGTGGTCAACTAGTGAGACACGTCCGATCAAGGGTATTTGTGCATAAGTGAATGCAAGAAATTCAACTGGAATTCGAACTCGGCACCCCGATCTCTCCTTCCGAGTTGATATCCACTGCACCATAACGCACATGTGTTCTCAAATACCATTGTCCAACAATACCATTCTTCAAATGTGTTCTCAAATACCATTGTCCAACAATACCATTCTTCAAATGTGTTCTCAAATACCATTGTCCAACAATACCATTCTTCAAATGTGTTCTCAAATACCATTGTCCAACAATACCATTCTTCAAATGTGTTCTCAAATACCATTGTCCAACAATACCATTCTTCAAATGTGTTCTCAAATACCATTGTCCAACAATGTTCAAATATCAACATTTACATTTTTTAATTGAATAGTACAAAATTCTTTCTCAACAGCATCAACAGACATTTTGCTTCACTACTTGCCAAATACCCACTGGTGTTAACCGAAGTTTCACTGGCTCATTGATTTCTTTTACTGACATAGCAATCGTCAATATTTAATAGTGAATAGAATGTTGGTATTTATAAGTTCTGTCTTGTCTGTTATTGTAACTATTGTACTGTTCTTTGTATATCCGTTTAGAACCGGATATTGTGCTGAATAATACCGCAGCACACTTTCTCTGTGTATCGTATCCACCTCGGCGATACAACATTTATTTAAATAGATTATTTAAAAACAAAATCAAACTGAATTCAAGCAATTTATTCAAATATCAAAATGTTTGAAAATCTATTCATTGTTCCTTTTGAGTCTAACAATTAAACATTACCATTTAGAAATAATATTAGAAATAATCATTAGTAAAGATATACTGCGTTAATGAACAGGAAACCAATGATGATAAAAGTGTATGTTTTCATTAAGTTTCTCAAAATATAATGACTGGATGTAAATGTCACGACCTTTTTATGTGAGTTCATGCGTACAAAGACAAACAGAGTCAACTAAAAGCTATCATGAGAAAACAGAATATATTATGTATGATGTGAATAGAAATGGGTTAATCTAAGATACCCAATTTTAGAACTTGGCTTATGAGAAATTTAAAAAAAAATATCTACAGTCATATTTTTCAAAGTTACATTTCAAGTGATTAAACAAAAGCTAATAAAAAGAGTAAATTATTTTTTAAAATGACTGCGTCTATTCTGTTGCTGATCAAGAGTTTATCTTTGTACATTTTGTAAAATTGGCAATTTCGTAACAGGAGGGGACAGCAAATAAACCTAAAAAAATCCCAAGAAGAATTGAAAAAGCAAACTCAGAATAATGAAATCCGCGGGAAATATGGAAGACGAGAAGAGAAATAAAACAGAAAAAGTGAACGGTTTTTTTTATTCATAAAAGTGACTAAAAGAGAAAAAAATTGCGTCACTGAGGAAAAGGGGTTTGGGAAAACTGAACTGGGATAGCGAAATGTGCCTTCTAAAAACTAAGCAAAATATAAAGAAACAGATAATTTCTTTTAGAAACAAAGAAAAGAATACTGAGCTGTTATGTAATATCCGTTCTTCTATAAGACAGTGAATTATGGAACATTTTCTCACAGACGAACAAAAAACTTGAAAGAACAGAAATGTGGTTCTACAGAAAGATGCTGAGAATACCATGGTTTGAACAGTTGAACAACACCAAAATTTCAGAGGAAATGGAAACAAAATGGTATTTCTAAATAATGGCTTCCTGCAAGATAATAATGAGAAAAACATTAATAATTCTTTAACTTTTGGGAAAAAAACAAAGAACGAAGCTTATGCGAAGAAAAATCTCTTTGACCTTCATCTTTGTACATTGTAGACCATCTGTTCTCATATCGATCGAATGCTACATGTACATATTTGTTTATCTAATCTGTGTTTAGGTATCGATCTAGCTACCAAGATGTTGACCCTCCACAGTCCATGTGATTAAGATTGTCTAGTAAGAAGATATTTATAAAGTTTGGTACAAGACTATTATACTGAAGCACCTATATTTGGCTAAGGCGACAGATGTAAACACATAAACACATTTGTATGTACGAAGAAATTTTCACTCAACAACACAGGATAATAATAAGCAAAGTTTGGTTAACTGGTGCCAGTTAAAAACGCCGTAGAATAGAACCAGTCAGAAAAAGACCTTTTAGATAGAAGAGCTTTACAAATAAGAGTCTGTAGACAATAACACATTCACAGTCGTCACGGAAGGAGATACATAAAATCGTTTTTCCAAGAGTGAACTTATAAAAGATAATGACGTTCATGTTGAATATACTGAGAGCGATTGATAAATTGTCATCTAAATTACGCAAAAATGAAAATAACACTGACATCTCATTTTAACAGATATATTTACCAAAATTACACAAAAATATTTTGAAATACTAGAGAGTAAATTTATTCAATAAAATCTCCATTGGCTTCAACTATGGCCTCCAGACGACCTCGAAATCTCCGGCATTTTTTTAAGGGGACGTTCTCCTTGTTTAAATTGATGAATGCAGCCATAGTCTTTGCCTTCAGTTTCTCTTTAGTATTACAAGAAATTTTGTTGGTCTCTCGCTCAACAGTGACTTACACATAAAAATCAAGGCGGTTGCAGTCTGGGATGTTAGCTGATGATGTGGTTGCAGAAATTGTCTGACCGCCATAACTGGGATCTTCTGCTTGAGTGGTGTGGTGAAGAGACTTGTTGCCAGACAAAGCACCTTCTAGCAACTACCCTCTTAAATCAGCCTGGAGCTTCTAACGCGAATGTCAAGAATTACAATATACCATTTCTAAATTTCTAGCCGAGGGAATTGTGTCATTTTTCTCTTTCTCATAGACGCTACCTAACTTTATTATACTGTGGAGTCGATAAAATAAAAAACAACGCACATGCGCGAAATGAAAAATATAAAATGTTGACAATTTATTCATTTCACCTTGTGTGTGTGTGTATATATATATATATATATATATATATTCAAACCACGATTGAGTACTAAGGAGGAATGGCAGACTTTGAAAAAACAGCAGCTACTCACGCATCTAGGCATCGTTCATTCAATAAGGTATTTAAACACTCTCCGCTACTGGCGTGTGTTTACATTGTATATAACACGCTAAATTCCGCCTTCCTCTACTGAGCCTCCATAGCTCAGGGGTAGAATCGCCGACTGGTGCCAATTCGGTCGAGTTTCAATTCTAGCTAGAAGCAATCGGATGTCTAAACGTACTGATGAGCTGTGATACAGTGAAAGAGATCTGTCTGCGGCTATACACACACACACACATATATATATTTATATATATATATATATATATATATATATATATATATATATATATACAGACGTTTCAAATTTTCAAGCATCATCAAGCTTAGACACTAGGGTTAATGTAGGACCGAGCATGTGAGCAATGATGAGGTTTTGGAAAAGATGGAAACAAAAAAGAAATTAATATTGATCATCAGAAAGAGACAAATAAAGTTCCTGGGACATGCAATGAGGAAGGAGGGCTTGGAGAACCTGATACTAACAGGCCAAATAGAGGGAAATAGAGACAGAGGAAAGCAGCGGATAACATACTTTCACGTCATTTTCAGTAGTATTTACCTCGATTCCTAGGTATGTCAAAGGATCCACAGATTTTATTGATTCACCTGAAAGAATTTGTATTAGGCCTTACTGGTTGAAGCCTATGAATCCAACATTATTGATAGCCTTTTCTATGGCGTTGGTTATGGTATCTGCAGAAATAGCTAGTTCATCTGCATAGTCAATGTCTGTTAATTCTTTTGCACGATATCGACTTAAGTGTTTTGTTGATAAAGTATAACCAAGATGATGATGATGAACTCAATGCGTAGTCAAGGGTGATAACAAAAAAGAAACAGTTGCAAGGGAGTCATCTTGAAGGATTTTTGTTTGATGTCGAATAAATTAGGTGTCTCCGTGTTGAAAGATAACGAAAGATTTGGTATAGCAACGTTCTAGAAGTTACTGTTTCAGAGGGAGGGGGTGTGCTATGCCAAAACAATTTTCTCTATTATCTTTATGTACAGAATCGAAAGTTTTAGAGAAATCTACAGAAAGTAAGGCAGTTTGGAGAGTCTTTGAACTGACGCCCTTAATAATCCGGCTAACAGTCAGGATTTACGCAATAGTTAATCTATTTTTTCGAAAGTCATTTTGGTTTTTTGAAAGCACCTTATCTGCTTCTGGCTATATGCTATTGTGAATTCTGTTGCATATTATATATATACACGCAATAGGAATTTGCAGTTATAAAACTACTTAAGGTACACCACAACACAAAGTGCTCAATACCACACAATGTGGTAGAGCTAAATATTATTATGATTACATCTTGGTCGTTCCCAAAAATCTGAAATCGGCCGCGACCCGGTTTTCATGCACGTAAGTATTACGTGTATGAAACCCTGAAGTATTACATGTATGAAACCCGGGTCGAGGACGATTTCAGGTTTTTGGAAACCGCCAAGATGTAATAATAATAATAATATATTTATATACATGAATTGAATTATATATGAATTATATATTTGTATATATACAAAATATAAAAATTATATATAAAAAATATTATATATATGAAATATATAATTATATATATATACATATATATTATATGAAATAGATACATATATATGAAATATGCAAGTGTATATATGAAATATATCATTACATAATTATATATAATTATATATATGAAATAGTTATATGTATTACATATAAAAATTTAAGCTCTATGTATTGTGTATGAAATATATAGGTTATATATATATATTATATATTAAACATGTATGGTGTATCTGTTATTTCTAAAATGTATGAGTTAAATATATATGAAATGAGTTATATTCATAACTTTCCTTAATGAATAATTGCTAATCAAAAATAAGAAAACGAACTTCCGCTGAAATTAGAACTCATTGAACAGAATTCAATTTTCAAAGTGCTCACAGTCACTCGAATCTATTTTTTATATTAAAGGAAATTTATCAACCATTTTGAAATGTCGGAGAAAAAGCGATCAAATTTCAAGTATATCGAAATACAATATTTGTCCCTATATGTTCAATAAGTTTTCATGCCTAACACCATTTCATTGGTTTCATTTGCTACAGTAAATTCTATTTCAATTACTCCGAACAAATTTGCCTTTCAATTAGAACATACAAATATTTAAAGATGCTAAAATAGCTATTTGTAGAAATAGTACCTTCCATGCGATGGCAGATACGCCCCATATGTGAAATCGAAGCATTTTTTGATTTTGGTTTTACGTCTTTTATTCGTGATTTAATTGTTGTACACCAATTCGCTTCTGCGGATGACTATATATATATATATATATATATATATATATATATATATATATATATATATATATATAATTTTTTAAATACTAGATCTCGTTGAATTATAGTACGCTTTTTCATTTACGATTTGTAAATGTAGTTTTAATTTAATAATAGTATTATTTGGCTGCTACAAATTAATACAGAATTATAATTTTTAAAAGTTTAAAACTATTCTAATTAATTATTTTAAATTAAAATAATTCTTGTAAAAAGTTATCATTCGGCGAATTTTTTTCTTCAGATAATAGTGTACGTAATGTTTTTCATAAAAGCAATTAAATCTTTAAAATTTAAAAAATTCATGTTTTATGATATTTTCTGGGACAGGAAAACATGCTTGACAAAAGATTTTGATGGTTTAAATTATCCGAGGATTTGTATTTATAGCCACAAAATTTAACACAAATATGAAAATTTTCTATGAAAATTTCATAAAAATGAAATCAAGAGAATAACAGATTAAAACAAAGATTTTTACAAAGATTTTCTACATAAATCAAAGTTTATTGGTTATATTTAACTATTTCAACGGTAAAAGGGTAGAACATAGATGCCAGTCTAGTAGCACGCTTAAATTCATGCTCGTCAGAATAGTTACCGTGAAAACATTTGTAGAAAATACAAAGGGCAGCCAAATCATGTCGGTGAGAAAGTGACTGAAGTCGAAAATGCAAGTCAGGATCGATTACATTGCAGTTCCTTCTTTGGATTTTGTCGAGGACCTCGAGGGGAATGGCAAATTCACCCGACCAGATATGGCAACAGTAGTCAATGCAAAGACAAATAGTAGATTTATAAATGTGCGAAAGACTAGAAAAACCTTCTGGTCCGAGCATCCTTACAAGCAGTAGATGCATCTACAGATTCATTGTAGTCGTTCGACTTTAGGTCGGTTAAGAGAGTGAGGCCATATATATATATATATATATATATATATATATATATATATGTTTCGTATTCGCTATCTCGTTTGTTTGAGGTTTCTTTTTTCCTTTTTGGTTGTTTGTTTGTTTGTTTGTTTTTTTGTTTTTTGTTTTTTTGCTTTTTTTTTCATAATTACGTCTGTGGTCTTCTCGTTATCCTTCCACATGATCCCAGTGTCGATAGCGACATTTGCTGTCAAACCCACGCCCAAACTCTGAACTCTTTCAAGAGAAACATCTGGGATGGAAATCCAAAATCCTGACAGAGCCAAGATAAATTGCAATGACGCGTGGAAAGAACCAAGACCCAAGAAGCAAAACCAATATTTGCAGAAGCCCAAAGACGGTGGAGGAGGAATGGCTTGGCATGGGAATGCATACGGAGGGGGGAAGAAAAGGAGAAGCGGGTGGGAAAGCCTGAATGGAGAGTACACACAGTTTACAAAAGCTTGAAAGGTGGTTGAATCAGAGAGAAAGTGGCTAAAGGCAAAACTGGAAATATTTTATGCTTTCTCTCTCTCCCTCTCTCTTTCACACACACACACTCACCCACACACACTACTTACATACACACAAAGATAGATATGCATGCGCATATATCTAAATATATATATATATATATATATATATATATATATATACACACACACATCAATACAACGGTAACCCTGATGTAAAGCATTTATTATACACAATAAATAAATGTTTATTTTTAACCGTCTTATTCGCTGTCAATGCACCTAATATAATTATTTCTATTAATCGTATAGTTGAAGTATTTTATCATGAAATTTCATTTTTATATCATCCCATGCAAGGCGGTAAAGTCACTAAGACAAAAGAGGTTACTACGTGTGAAAAATAACAAGAGAAACATTGTCAAGGAGCGATAACAATAGCAGAGTAATCAAGAAGACAGTAGATAACGATGATAATATTTTTCTCTTTATTGGTTATCTGTCATATTCAATGATATTTAAGTCCCTTTCCATACACCAGCAGTATTCGGGCATCATTCATTTCTTTCATTTAAATTTTTAAAAATCAAAGTTGGCTGGAAAGCACAGAGCTGGAAGTGAGTTCCACAATCGAAAAGTGCTAAAAAAAAGAAGCTGTTAGAATAGAGCTGACAATTGCATCCAATCAATTCAACTGTGAACTTATGAGACCTTGCCGCCAATCTAGTACTGCGCTTAAATTCATAAAGTTTATAAACCTTAACGAAGAGTTCATCCAGACAATTACATTATACTATATATAGAAAAGACACGTAGACGGTATATTACGGCAGTGGGAAAGTACCTGCAGCCGATATGCCAAGTCAGGGCCAATAACATTGTAGATTCTTTGAATTTTATCAAGAACCTCTAAATATTTAGCAATAGTGATGAACCGTTTGTGACTGCAATAACACTGGTCAACAAAAAAAATTGAAATAGTGTCGAGACACCAAACATTCTTTTTAGTTAATTTGGGGGCGCTGAATCTGACAATAACCTTACTTTTTCTTGGTTAGCTACCGATTTTGCTGTACAGAAATTCCTCATTTTTAGAAAAGAAGTAATATTTTCATTTGTTTTCTTTATATATAATATTGACCTATGGCTATATTTCTCAAAGTAAACTCGGAGAAACCTCTCAATTTGTATTTAAACCAACAAATATTGGTCTGCTTATTGAGAAACTCAATTCTTTCAATAACAGTCATACTCCAAGAAAGTATTTTCAACAAGTATTTTCATTAAATCATTTAATAAATAAAGTCTTCGTGAATATAAGAAGTATTTTAAAAGTTTTCTCTTTCTTAGTTAGCTGTAATGTTTAATGTTATTTAAGTCCCTTTTGATATTAGTCAGCCATCATTCGTTTGTCCAACCGTCTCTGTTAACGCTCTTCCATTGTTTTTGATATCCTGAGGAAATTATTCTCCTTGCTCATCGCTCCCATGGCTGCAATTATCCGGAAAAAAAGTTTATCAGTTAATTTGAATTTTGGCGATAAAATGGAAAAATTTGGTACTTCTATTTTAAAATGTTTGACTAAAAAATACTTTTTTCTTATAGAAACATTTTATTTCAAGTGGTTGGCATAAATACTCAACCTACCTGAAAATTGCTACATTTCTACAACATTTATTAACTAAATGTTGCGATCAGCCAAGATTGTAAACTGATCTTTTTTCCAAAAATGAGCATTTCCAGTACACTAAAAACGGTGGCTAACCATTAAAATCTAAGGTCATTTTCAGAAACAGCGTCATCAAAATAACTAAAAAACGTGTTTTGTTTCTCGGTACCAAAAGTCATGTTGACCAGTGTAATGAATGAATGGAATACTTATAAATATGGAAGACAAATTCTGGAAAAAAATTCTCTCTCACGACACATTGAACTAGCTTTCTTAGCAGCAGACCTAGCAATGGATTCAATATAATCTTTTAAATTTCAACAAGTGACTGCGTATCATGTGACTAATTTATTGACTTAAATACATTATACGAGCACACACGTTCATACATGCAAACAAAACCTCTGTACCAATTTTTTTACAAAAGTAGGCCATTAAATTACTGGGAGAAAACAAATTTTAGGTAAGCAGGTTTTGTAATTGAAAGAGTTCGATATTGAGAAACAGCATTAAAAGTAAACAAATAAATGAAAAATAAAAAAATGCACACTATATATATATATATATATATATATATATATATATATATGTGTGTGTGTGTGTGTGTGTGTGTTATTACTTTAGAACATGTACAATTACAAACTACTACAAAATTGTACATTTTGTTTCGACATTGAAAGAACAATGTATCATGAGATAGTTAGAATGATGGTAATGAACGTTTTATTGAAAAAAGTTTTAAAAAACACCACTTCCTTTTATTTTTGGAAAAAGATTTTTAAAAAGTGGGGAAGAAAGAGGGGTAGAAAAGATGAGAAAATAAGATGTTGTGAAAATTATTTACATTTGAATATAGAAAACAATACGCTTGTTACTTCCCCCATCCATATAAACTCTTTAAATAACAAGCGTGTTGTTTTCTACATTCAAAGGTAAATCATTTTCACAACAATGAGTCAACATTGCCTGATGACGACGTAAAATCTCGAAACATAGAAATTTTCTGTTCGCAATTTAAATTAAATTAATTTTAAGCAAAAAACAAATTTGATTATAATTATAGTATATTCTACGCTATATGTTGTAATGATCACTTTTTTAAAAAAATGTAAATGCCGGAGAACTCGGAATTCTAAAACTTTTGGTTCTCTTCACCTGGAGATATATATATATATATATATATATATATATATATATATATATATATATACATACTCTAGAAAAGTTTTTAGATATTCTACAATTTCATGGGTAATACGTATTTCGCAGTCAAACATAGCTGCTCGTCAAAATATTGATAAGCCCGTAAAAACGGGAGGATAATCCAAAAAATCTATGTAAATAATATAAAATATTAACAGACAAAAATAGACAGCTCAATGGATATTATCCAGAGCAGTATGATATACAAAAACAAAACTCAACACAATTTATTTCGGCAGTTGTAAAATTACGAACTGCTTCCTCAGACCCGAAAAATCAAATAATTTAACTCAGAATATTCAAATCAGTTATGAGTTTTAGGTTGGCACAGAGAGGAAATAAGGTTAAGTGAAGGGTAGAGGTGTATACAGTTTAACAATGAGGCCAAAATCATACCAGAAACGTCACCGAAATAAAGAACTTATACACTAAATCACACTTATACAAAAAATCATAAAGGAAAAACAATATAATATAAAAGAACCAACAAGAGAATCGATTTAATCGCACACAAAACAAACGCACACAAAAACACAACTATATAAGAGGCTATATATAAACACAATATACAGAAAATGAAAAATAACCAAAATAAAGAAAAAATACAAATAAAATTATAAAAATGAAAATAGAAAAGGGACTAATATAGTCACAAATAATTAACAATCACAAAATATTTTAAGTTAAAAATAATAATATAGAAAATTAAAAGTTCATAAGGAAAAATCTCACAAAAGTAAGAAAAAAGAATCACAAAACAATTTTTTTAAAATTATTATAAAAATATAATACAAGACAAAAAGGGATAACAATATGCAGACCAACAAACATTAGCCTCACACATTTTCACTTTTGTTCCTATGTCATACTTAGCTGATTTTATACTTATATTCACACACACACACACACACACACACACACACACACACACACACACACACACACACAAGTATGACATCAAAGTGCGTAACAAGTAAAAGTAAACAATAAATGCCTCCGTACAGAAAAAAATACTCATTGACATTTAGCGACATTTTCTGAATGTCTACGGAGACAAAACAGTGGATATGAACACAGTTAAGGGGTTGGCAGAAGTGGCGATACGAATGTGTGTGAGAAGCCACGTTCATGCTGCGAAACCTACGAAATGAATAGATCAGCCCATCCGTGCGACCCCACGGATTGCTATCAGGGAATTTTGTACGAGGGATGAATGTAGTCTTCAGGACGTTGGCAACGATATTGCCAACGTTGGATTATCACAAAGCGCGTGACAAACGGAAGTCAAAGCAAGAACCTAAAGGTCACCGATTGTAAGGACCTTTAGAACTAGTACGATACTAAACATGACAGTTTGCTGGACTGTATCGTGACCTTCGCTATGTTCTTATAGCGACGGTCGTGGCTGTATCATCACCGGTGACGACGAAATGCAATGTTATCACTACGAATAAAATTCAAAATAACAATTCATGGAGTGGCGACATCCGATTTTTCCCCCTCCCTCCTCAAAAAATGGAGATATTAGCGAGCAGATTGATGAGCACTATCTTTTAGGATAGGAAAGGCTTAACCCTCTTGGATTTTCTGGAACCTGTCAAACCCATCAATTCTAAGTGTGACACAAGGTAAAGCAGAAGGCCCGAATTTCTAAATTCAATCAACTTTTCGTACTCAGTATGTTAACTCCAAAACTACGGACCACTTTACAAATTGTGGATGGGATGTCTTTCCACACCTACTCTATACCCCAGATTTGGTGCCTTCCGATTTTCATCTGTTCGAGCTGATGACAGATGACCTCCGCGAACACCATTTGCCTAAAAATAACGTCATTATCGTTGTTCTGAGAAAGTGGATGCAAATGTTTATGAATTCATCTGCAAACTTTTCATCATGATGTCAGAAAATAACAATCCAATCTTCATGACTATATAGAAGAATGTTGTCTTACCTATAGACTTGCTGGAACTAACAGCTTTCGCTCCCTGTATTAATTGTAGTAATTATTATCAGGCGAATATTTTCAGTGTTTCTTTTATAAACTATTTTTGGACAACACGACACCATTATAGGCATTTTTGTGCATGGCTATATATATAATTTGTATTTTTTGAAAATAAATATAGAACCCTCTAAAGATTCACTAAAAATGAGCAGACGACATTTTAAAAAATCCCAAACCTTAATAAAACTAAGTTTTATCGTCAAAATTTGGGGATACTGGATGTGATCTAAAACAATGTCTAAAGTCAGTACCTCCACTCATTCGCTGAAAACCAATATAGCATGATGCTAAAAGGCCCCAAACTTAAAAACAGTTTTATCGTCAAAATGTTTCTGTTATTAATAAGAGAATAGATTACCGCCTGCCCACCATAATTACTAGTAAAATTTTACTTGTTTAACTATTTTTAAATTACTTTTTAATCTTTTTTAATCCTTTCTAACACGTTCAAAATTTTGGTTAAAAATCTTTTTTTAGTTTTTTAGTTTTCCTCGGCGAGTGATTTTTACCAGAAATTATTACTTTGGGAAACGTAATCTTTACATATTTTTTTTTCTGTTGAAAAACGCATTTAATTTGGAAATTCTTGCAAAAATCAAATAATTGTCTGATTTTGATGAAACTTTTAGGGCTTATTCACAAATTAATTAAATTATTTTTTAAATATTATTTTTAGAAAATCTTGATAAAAATATTTTCAGATTTCTTACCCACTTCCCTCGAATTCCTTTAATGAAATTTCTTGAAATTCAATTCTGCCAGCAAACTTTGTTTTATTAAGTAAATGCAGAAACCCTTGGGAAATTAAAATAATTTTATTTTTATTTTTTTCAAAAGGTAGCTTCTTCTTCTATGTACCCTGACCCTTCAGGGTGTAGGCGATCATGGCTTTCCACGTTTCCCTATCCCTGGTGGCTCTGAGCACGCCTTCTCCTGTTACACTATGCAAACCTCGTTCCGTCATCCACTTGATTAGGTCTTTCAAATATGTTATCCGTTGCTTTCCCCTGTCTCGTTTTCCCTCTATCTGGCCTCTTAGTATCAGGTTCTCCAAGCCAACTTTCCTCGTTGCATGTCCCAGGAACTTCAGCTGTCTCTTCCTGATGCTCAGTATTAATTTCCTTTTCGTTTCCATCATTTCTAAAACCTCATCATTGCTCACATGCTCGATCCATGATATTCGCAGGAACCTTCTGTAGAACCACATTTCAGTTGCATCAAGTTTTTCATTCATCTTTGATGATATTGTCCAGCATTCACTGCTATATTGAAGGACGGACAGCAAGTAGCAATCCAGTTCGCTCCTCTTTGTTTCTAACGAAATTGTCTTGTTTCTTAATACTTTACTCAACTTCTGGAATTATTCCTTCGCCATAAAGTAGCTATGTATCCGAAAATCTGCTTCAAATGTTAAAATAAAAATTAATTAAAACTACGCCATTTTTAATTTAGATAGTATTTTAATTTCTTTTATAAATATGTATTAAGGATATCATATTCTGAAGAAAAATAATTTTTTCGATGAATAATGAATTTTTACAAGAATTGTTTTTATTTTTTCATTACTAACTATGATGATTTATAAAGTTTCAAACATCTTTTAAATTTCTTCCATTCAATGTATGTATTCAATTATTAAGTTATATATAAAGATTATATTTACTAATCAAAAATTAAAAAGTTTAATACAAATCATTCGCGCTAAGATTTTTAAAATAATTTTTAAGCTTATTTTTTTACGTAAAATTACTTTCTTTTTTAAGTACGGAATCTCATAAGTGCCATATCATTAAAAGATCATTTATCAAATAAGGTAACTTTACTATGTCATAAACATCATGATAACAATTATTATTAATAACAAAAACTAATATTAACAAATAGATATTAAACATATAAATTAATAAATACCATAACATTTCATAAATTATTGAATTACCTCTATCATGTTATTTAATTTCGTTATCTCAGTTATTGAATTTTAAGATTAATTTAAAAGAAAGTTTTATATTCTTTTATTTTTTATTTTTCAGAAATTATCTTCAAGTGTGAGGTTATAAAGCTAAACTAACTAAAATTCAATAAAATGTTAGATAATTACTGAAAATATAATGTTAAATTTTTAATTTTATTATGAAGTTAAAAGCCAAAAGCGTAGCGTTCACTTAGGTTTCATACATTTATGTCAATTCTCGTCAATATTAGTTTTTTCGACACGTCTGGCAGTAATCAATCAGATAAAAGGACCGCCATGATTAAGAAACGCTTTTATACTACATTTCAGACAGTAAGCAATTATTATTTGTTGCTGATCAGATTAATGTAACTATAAATTAGCTAATTAACGTATCAGCGATGTATATTTTATTTTTGCAAGATTTTTTAAATCCGAGAATGAACGTTTGTTTAAAAATGTGCCCCTCGCTCGAAAAAGTAAAAAAAAATTTTAAAACTCTCAGAAATTTTAGATGCCAATCAATATGATTTCTGTTTGAAATGAAATACACCAGAGTATTTTGCTTACTAGAAATAGTAAATTTAATCATTTAGCTTTCGGTTAAAGCTAAAAAGAAAAGCTTTTTTTAATTAAAATTCACTTTAAAACATAGGTATAAATCTAAAGTTTACAAAGCGAAAACTTATTACTAAATTGCAGTCTCTCTCTCTCTCTCTCTCTCTCTCTCTCTCTCTCTCTCTCTCTCTTTTTTTCTCTCTCTCTCTTTGACAGGTTCATATTTCAATTAAAGCCGCTTTCTATGAAGATAACAGCCTGCCGACCGTCAGTCAGTTTAGTACCATACGTGATACACGCTTGGGCGATCATGTCTCGAAAGAGACACGACTGACTGGGCAGAATATTTTCCCGCAGTAGCTTGCCATTACTTTCGCGGTAGACTGGTTGCCAACCAAGACTACAGAGCCCAATCTGTCCTGTTATTTAGATGTGGGGAGAGGAGACGGATTAATACCTTTCCCAAAGTTATTTTCGCGTACATGAATGCAACGAATCCAACTGAAATTCGAACTCGGCTATCAGATTTCTCATTCCAAGCCGATATCCACTGCAGCAAAACGTACAAACACCATAATTACTAGTAAAAAAAATACAACTATATTTCAGAAACATTCAAAGGGACATGCAGAGGTTTGACTACTTGGAGGGCATATGACAAGTTCAGAGTTCAATTAAAGTTGCCTTTTTTGAAGGTCACCGTCTGCCTACACATTTTTAATCGACTCCAGTTGGTTTGGTTACCAAACTTTGGTATATAATCCAAAGCAGCTTTTATAATTTATACACTATAGTTTTAAATGTAGATCACAAGCCTGTATAGATTTAAGATGTAAATCACAATGGTGTGTAGATCAGATAGTATACCAGCACCAATTTTGGTTACTATTAAATGAAAAGCCAAAAGATTGTATTATTATCATTATCATATTTGTTTTGGTTCAAATTTTTTGCATCGACCGGTGACTATTAATTAGTATAGAAAAGTTTAGCGTCTTTTTTTTTTAATGAAAAACATATTGATTTGGAAATTCTTATAAAAATCAAATAGTTGTCAGATTTTAATGAAACTTTCAGGACTTATTTACAAATGAATAAAGTTTTTCAGAAATGTTTCTTCTTAATAAATCTTAGAAAATGTTGTTGCCTTTGTTACAACCCCAACCTACTTATATGATTTTACGAAATTTCGACAAATTCATTTTTTTAATATTTATATTAGTTATATACAAAAGTTTTTGAAAAATTTAAATCATCATTTTTTTTTTTTTTCGTCAAATAAGTTCTACATTTACCAAAATTCTGCGCTGAATAGTAAAAAAATGCAATAAGACTAAAACATTATTGAATTAGAAATACTTTTAATTGCTTTTAAAATATATTATAGACACTATTGTCTTAAGAATAGTCTTTTGTTATGTTGCGCCTATTTAGTGATCACATCCAGTTTCTTTAACGTTATTTGAAATCCCCTCTTTTATCTAAATTAGTCTCTGAGATTCTACCTTTTATCTGAATTCGAATCTGAAACCCTACCTTTTTATCTGAATTCGAGCAAGAAATGCTGCCTTTTTATCTGAATTCGAGCAAGAAATGCTACCTTTTTTCTGAATTCGAGCCAGAAATGCTACCTTTTTATCTGAATTCGAGCCAGAAATGCTACCTTTTTATCTGAATTCGAACCAGAAATGCTACCTTTTTATCTGAATTCGAGCCAGAAATGCTACCTTTTTATCTGAATTCGAGCCAGAAATGCTACCATTTTATATAAATTGAAACTTGAAAAATTCTGCCTTTTTTCTATATTTGAACCTGAAATTCTACTTGTTTATCTAAATTTGAATACAGATTATAAGTTCCCATAAACATACATACAACAATCTCTACCTTGAAGTATTCCCAGCTGAGATGGACGGACAAATAAATCGATAAACAAAAAACAAAAATACAGATATACAGATGCCCTGGTTAAAATCGTGTACCGAAGAACCAAGCACCTGTTTTGTGTATCTGATTGGGCAAACAAAATAGTTTGTCCTTATTGGTTTGGCTTTTCACAAACGTAACATACTAAGGAGTGGCATAAAATGTGATAGTTACAAATCCTAATATCAAGTTAAGGAGCGGTAAAAAAAGAGGTTGTGGTAGCGGGGGTGTAAAAACAGGAAAGAGAAAAGAAGAAAATCAAGAGTCAAAGGTTATCAGATTTTTAAGAATTGACGATGATTTAAACTAACTTGTGTGCTCAATTTTGCCATTGGAAACTATGACATGAATTGCAAGTGAGTGACTTCAACGAAGATTTAAATCAAAAGCAAGGATTCGCAAACCCGCCCCGTTTACTCTCGTAAATTACACGCACTAAGAGAATAAATAACGGGATTAAAGTCATCGTCTATTTGTTTTTATCTTCGTGACATAACATACACCATATCTAGTTGCGTGAAATTATGAAAGTTGTCACATCCATTTTCTTCTAGACGTTATTGAGATTCTTGTTCAAACCTCACTGGTTCAAGCCTTAAGGTTTGTAACAGACACAATATAAAATTTTATTTTTTAGGGGTTTTAATATCTTTGTTTTTCGCCTCAAAAGGACTTTTATTCTACTTTTAAACATTCTTCTTCTTCTTCTTCTTCTTCTTCTTCTTCTTCTATGTGCCCTGTCCCTTCAGGATGTAGGCGATCATGGCTTTCCACGTCTCCCTATTCCTGTTGGCTCTTAGCACACCTTCTCCTGTTACACTATGCAACCCTCGTTCCATCATCCACTTGATTAGGTCCTTCAAATATGTTATCCGTTGCTTTCCCTTGTCTCTTTTTCCCTCTATCTGGCCTCTTAGTATCAGGTTCTCCAAGCCCTCCTTTCTTATTGCATGTCCCAGGAACTTCAGCTGTCTCTTCCTGATGCTCAGTATTAATTTCCTTTTCATTTCCATCATTTCTAAAACCTCATCATTGCTCACATGCTCGATCCATGATATCCGCAGCATCCTTCTGTAGAATTACATTTCAGTTGATTCAAGCTTTTCCTTCATCTTTGATGATATTATCCAGCATTCACTGCCATATTGAAGATCTGACATAGCATAGCAATTCATTGCTCTCCTCTTTGTTTCTAGCAAAATTGTCCTGTTTTTTAATACTTTATTCAACTTCTGGAATGATTCCTTCGCCATGCCAATTTGTCTTCGGATCTCTGTGTCGCACTTTCCGTCTTCTTTTAGAACACTTCCCCGGTATTTAAATTTTTGTACCTGCTTGGTTCGAGTATCCACGACCTGTATTTGGCATATTGGACTACCCTTTTTACTGATGACCATGCATTCGATTTTCTTGCAGTTTATTTGTAGTCCTTTCTTGTCACTCTCTTCAGCTACATTCTAAAAATATAAAAGTTCTTCAATGTACTGAACGAAAAAGGGCGACGTAAAGAGTGATAATTACAAGGAAATGATGGATGAATAACGATCCTGAAGATAAAGATGGCAGGGTTCGAGAAGGCATGCACCTAGGAGTTTCATCCATACAGACAATTAAATTGCATGGCCGTTTTACACCCTAGTCTTCTGAATCTGATATCAAGGTTCTCACAATAAATGGGTAGTGCGCCAAAGATATTTTCATAATCATTTCACCCCAAGCGAGGCAGAAATATCAGTGGTGCACAAGAGAATGCAATGAGAGAATTACAAGGGATGTCGAAGAAAATGTAGGATATGGATGGGAATCAAGTAAATAATATATGGCAAGTGACGTTGCATTTATTGAGATTGTAGATATCAGAGAAGAATGCAAATGGAAATGAGTTCCACAAACGGGAATTGCGAGCAAAGAAACTGTTAGAGTAGAAGAGACGATTTACATTTAACTCGTTTGACGATAAAATAGTGGTACCTTAATCGTAATCTAGTAGCACGAGTAAATACATGTGGTCAAGGTGTCAGGGAATAGAGGTCATCAGAGCCGTTGCCATAAAAATACTTGTAGAAAGGACAGAGAGAAGCAACATCAGAGGAAAGCGATATCACGCCGGTGAGAATGTGCCAAGTCAGGATCGATTATATTGTAGATCCTCCTTTGGATTTTGTTGAAGAATAGCAGAAAGAATAGCAGGAGCACCCGACCAGATATGGCAATAGTATTCAATGTACGGACGAATGGTAGATTTACATATGTTACATATAGATTCTGACTCGAAAAACAGCCCGACACAGTGAACCAACCTTCCTAGCAGTAGATGCAGCTATGGATTCAATGTAGTCATTCCATTTGAGGTCATTTGAGAAAGGAGGCGCAGTGCGTTGCTCTCTAGGTGACTTGCGTTATCTATTCTAATGGTTGGCAGGAATGTTTCTCTATGGTGGTTTAAAGAGGGCAGCTTCGTTTTGGAGACATTAAAATTTACTAGCCATTCACTACCCTATTCAATCACAGATTAGAGGTCCTTTTGAAGTGCAGTAGCCACGTTTACTTTAACAGCCTTGGCAGATTTCTTATTGAAACGGGAGTAAATAATGATGTTATCTGCATACATGCCTACTTTGCGGCAAAATTGAATTAAAATTCTTTAGATTATTTGAATTACATATATTTAATCAGTTTTATTCTGGCAACAAGTCACATACCGCTTTCAGCACCTAATGATATTCAGTTGTCACCTCAGAGTCACTGTTTAACTTTAAGGATCAAAAGAGAACCAGAAATTATTTAATCGTAAAAACTTGAACGATACACGCTCTAGATAAACATAAGTTCAGTCAGTTAAGTGCCATACGTGATACACGCTTGGGTGATCATGTCTCGGAAGAGACATGACTGACTGGGCAGAGGATTATCTTGGAGGAGGTTGCCATTACTTTCTGCGGTAGACTGGTTGCCAGCCAATCCTATAGAACCCAATCTGTCCTGTTATTTAACCCATAACTGGAGAGAAGAGACGGATTAATACCTTTTCCAAGGGTATTTACGCGCAAGTGAATGCAAGTAATTCAACTGGAATTCTAACTCGCTCTCCCCACCCTCGTTTTCTTGTTCTGAGCCGATATCCACTGCGCCACAACGCACATTCAAACAAAAACTACAACTCCTAAAAAAGACCAAAATGAAATAAATCTATTTTTAAATCAATTCACTCCAAGCAAGGCAATAAAGCCACTGAGACGCAAGGGAGAAACTAAGTGTGAAAGAATATGAAGAAAATAAAAACATTATTAAGCAAAGAAAACAGTTCAGAAACAGGAATTAAAAAAAAACAAAGTATAACGATTGATATCGCATTTAAATTATTGAAGATCAAATTTAACTTGAAAGCAAGAAGCCAGAAGAGAGCTCTGTAAGTGAGTAGTGAGTTAGATCTTCAGTGGGTAACCCATACTTTCGGCCTTGTGCCACATCTTAGGAGCGCTTAGAAAATCAACACTTTGTTATATCCACGCCATTAATATTCACCATTGAAATGTGTGTTTTAACACTGAAGAGTATTATGCAGAAAAATGTTGTTTTTTTATCATCATTGCCGAAACCGACTGAAAACAGTTTTAACCTGTCGTGGACCCGGTTAAGAGTCCAGCAAGAAATAATGCAACAACCAAAATAGGAAATAACGAAATATATATATATATATATTGGAGTAGATAGATTAAACTATCGCCCGGTTCACACTCTACCCACGTCTATTGAACAGGTGAAGAGGCTCATCCCTTGTTTCCTGTTTAGGATGTGTTTTCCAGCTTTCTCCTTTCCAATCTTTTCATTCTTTTATTTTTTTTTTCAATTGGAGTAGATAGACTAAACTATCGCCCGGTTCACACTCCACCCACGTCTATTGAACAGGTGAAGAGGCTCAACCCTTGTTTCCTGTTTAGGATGTGGTTTCCGGCTTTCTCTTTTCCAACCTTTTCACTCTTACGTAGCCCCCTGCACATCAGTGGCGTTACCGCCTTGCTTGGGGTGATATGATTAAAAAAAATATATATATATATATATTAAACACAGCAGCAAAATACAACTACTGGAACTCTGTTAGTAGAACTATAAATACGGGTTAGGTAATAATACTATAATTCCAATCCTCGAACTAAGACTCGCAATTGTAGTTACGGTAGCAGTGTTGGCTATCTCACTCTCTCTGCTTATCGCTGCTCTTCTGCTATCACCTCTGGGTGAGGAGAATTTTATGTAGTTGTAGGAAGAGTTCACTCCGTTGAATGGCTGATGCCACTATAACATAACCTACCTTGATTATTTTTTTAAATTATTGCTCCCAAAACAATTATAGTCGCATCATCAAAGCCTATTCAAATATTTTTTTTAATCATTTCCACTAGACTGAATGATAAAAAAAATAACTTTCTTTTACAGGTTAGAAGATAACTATTGCATTTGCGATGGAGTTTGCTTACCCCGCTGCATTCTATATGCTCACTACCTGGATTTTTGCCGCCAAGAGAATCTCGAACCAGCATGCGCTGCCACATTTGGAAAGGTGAGTGAACCATTTCTTCCTCTTCTATGGGCCGCTTCGCTTCAAAACATAAGAGATCATGACTCTCCACAACTTCTTATCTCCTGTGGCTCTTAGAAGTTTTTCCCTCCTTTGTTAATGCCCTCGTTTCGCCATCCATTCACACAAGCGTCTCAGGTAAGTAGCTCGCTGCCTTCCCCTCTTCTGCCATCAATATGCTCAGTGAGGGTTAAGTTCTCCACAACTTCTTACCGCATTATGCATCCAAAGAATTCATCTGTCTTTTCCTAATTCTGAATAAAAATGTTCTTTTTGTTACCATTTTTCTAAGATCACCTTGTTGTCCGTCCATGAATTGTCAGCATCCTTCTGTAGAACTTCATTTCTGTTGCTTCTTGTTTCCTCCTCATCAGTGGGTAAATCGTCCAACATTCACGGCCACATGAGGCGATTGTTATCAGACAGTAATCCAGCATTACTTTCTTTTCTAAAGATTTTTTTCCTTTTTTTTTTCTATTTTGAAATGCAAATTAATATTTTTAAGCCAGCATTATATTGTGGTTTAACAATAGGTAAACTCACTGTTACAATGAAACGAAGCCTTTCTGAAAAGTGGAATCGCCCTGACGCTCTTCAGCCAGTTAAATGCCATACGTGATACATGCTTTGGGCGATCACGTCTCGAAAGAGACATGACTGTCTTGGCAGAAGATTATCCTGCAGTAGGTTGCTATTGCTTTCTATGGTATACTGGTTGCCAGATAAGGCTATAAAACCCAATCTGCCCTATTATTTAACCCATAACTGGAGTGAAGGGATGGATTAATACTTTTCCCAAGGATATTTGTGCGTAAGTGAATGCAAGGAATTCCGCTGGAATTCGAATTTGGCACCCCGATTTGTCGTTCCTAGTCGATATCCACTGCCCCACAAAGTACATACACGTGTTGAATTTGTTCTTGTAGGGAGGCGATAATTCATAACTGCATAAAATCTTAAACATCTGTCTCTTATCCATTTCTTTAGTTGCGATGAGCTCTATCTTGTCTTCTGAAAAGACATGGTGCAGCATCAGGTGTGCCTAATCGTTGAAGAATCTCAGTCTCAGGTAGAATCTCCCTATTACAGGGAAGAGGATGACTATGGATCGAGATGTCGCCTTTGTTACGCTGACAACAGAAAAAAGGTCGCGTCTGTCTTCAACCAAACAATCGTGTGTAAGGCCCTCACATTAACATTGGGCTTCTCACATGTGCTATCGAATCGAATTGGTCTCAACTTCTCAAAGTGATCATATTAAATGTTAGACATGTATAAATGTTAAGGGCGCAATTAACATAAACTTGTTCACTCCTCGTAATAAAAAGTATGGAAAGTTTTCCTTTTAAAGATTATGATTTTTTAGACCTCTATCTATCTATCTATATATATATATGTGTGTGTGTGTGTGTGTGTGTGTGTGGATTGAAATTCGACAACTAAAATGGAATAAGTAAAGAACAGGTAGGAAAAACTGTCTTTAATCTAACATGTTTCACTTTAATAAGCTTCCTCAGAGATTTAAGACAAATGATTAAAAAAAATTTAATTTTTAAAAATACAAAGAGACAGTATGTTAATTGAGGTTTGATTTTATTGGTTAGATGCGTGTCACGTGTAATAAAGCAATAGATTATCATTTTTAGATATAGGAAAACTTACGCTTTTTGTGTGTGTGTGTGTGTGTGTGTGTGTGTGTGTGTGTGTGTCTGTGTGTCTGTGTGTGTGTGTGTGTGTCACGAGTAACAAAAACAACAAATGCTTATTATAGGTGTAAGTGTATGTGTCAAGTATATTTAAACTATAGACAAATTAAGTGTGTTTATATATTGGTAACGTAAGTATTTATGTTAATTACAATACAAAATCCAAATCCGTTCAAAGTTGTGGCGAAATAATGTCTACAAGTATCAAACAATCGATTATTTTCTTTTTTAAATTAAAATATGTGTACAAGAGAATTATGGGTAAATGTGTGAATGTGAATGAGTCGGTAACGTCGTCCAAACGATGTGAACGATGTTCTCTCATTAATTAAAAACATTGCACTATTTTAAAAAGTTATACAACAAAGTTCTTTAATAACAAAATAACCTTTTGTAAAAAAAGAATGCAAAATAGATTATTTCGCCAAATCACTGCTTTTTTTAAATATTACCTCAAAATAAAACGCGTAAAAATGTATGTATGCGTTTGTTCACTAATTAAAAATTTTTTTGCAAAATAAAATATTTTCGAACGCAGATATCAATGACGTAAGCAATTTCAAAGTTGAAATTTGTAAAATAATTCGAATAATTTTGTAAAAAGTTTAAAATCGATGTTACACTGTATCGATATAATGAAAAGAACCCTTTTTAAATGAATGTTTTTTATGGGAGGTTCGAAATAAGTATATTTTGTTTTGTTTTTTGTTTGTTTTTTGGAATAACTGTTTTTTTTTTTCTAAATGACTGTTTTTGTTGTGTTGTTCTAAATAACTGTCTTTTTTTCTAAATGATTGTTCTTTTTTTAATAACTGTTTTTATTTTTGTTTATTAATTTGTAAATCGTTTTATTAAATAACTGTCTTTTTGTTGTTGTTTTTTTGTTTGTTTGTTTTTTTAATAACTGTCTTTTTTTCTAAATGACTGATATGTGCTTAAAAAATGTGCTTTATTCTGACATGAATATGTGCTTTATTCTGACATGTGCTTAAAAAAGGCCAAAAAGATACAAAAATTATTTCTGAAATTGTTCTTTTTTTTTTCGATTTTTTACGAGTGGACCAATCTACTTAAGCAGAGCAGTTTTTAAAGATTTAATACAAATTTCCTTTTTGGATAAAATATATTAACATAAATCATTCTATCTAATATAGGAAAGTGTCTATTTGGCTTTGTTGAACGTAACGGGCGTTGTGGTACAGTGGATATCGGCTTGAAACGAGAAATCGGGGAGCCGAGTTCGAATTCCAGCTGAATTCATTGCATTCACTTACGCGCAAATACCCTTGGGAAAGGTACTAATCCGTCTATTTCTTCCAGTTATGAGTTAAATAACAGGACAGATTGGGTTCTATAGCCTTGGTCGGCAACCAGTCTACCGCAGAAAGCAATGGCAACTACTGCGGGATAATCTTCTGCCCAGTCAGTCATGTCTTTTTCGAGACATGATCGCCCAAGCGTCTTTCACGTATGTCACTTAACTGACTGACTGAACATAACGTTATATTTAACATGAGAGTAGCCGACATGAAATAAATTTCTATTTTTAGTATGGTGCAGGTAACGAGGATCGAACATTCGACAAATAATCTGTAAAAACAATTTGTTAACCATTACTGTATTTAATGTCATATAAGAACACACTTATTTACGATCACATAATAATAGTATGGGACATTTCATAACGGAGTTTGACAGAGCGGGATGATGTATGCTATCAAAAAGGAGTGTTATATATACCATCAGCTACATTGCGTATTTGAGAGTCGTTGATGTATAGTTCCATAATTACTCAGGTTTTAATCTTCCTAGTCATTTTCTATTACAAGCAAATATAATTTTCCAAATAAATACTATCAGAACGTATATAATTCCCCGCCACGAGTCGTTGTAGTTTGAACTTAATATTATCTCGAGCTTCAGGGAGCCTCTCCCTCCAGGCATTACCTCTCATTTGGGAGGGGGCTGAAGTCTGGCGCCTGAGGCATTCGAAAAAGGTGAAGTGCGGAAGGAAACTTGATCGGCTTCCCATATTAAACCTGGACCTTGTGTTACATTATTTAAATGACGTAAGCACACAAGATAAATACCTACATCTTCGCAACGAACATAGTTTGAGATTGATATAAGTTCAAACCGCTGGGGCTCATAGCACCAAACAGTAAATTCTCCTTCGGAGATGGGGTGCCATTGGTCGGCGCCTGAGACAACCACAAAAGTAGAAAGTCCGAGTTGTCTTGAAGTTTTTGAGATTTTCTGGAAATCTCACATTAAAACTCCGACTTTGTGTCACATTCTGTTGCAACGTGGGCCCGCGGATAAATATTTTATTATTTAACTAGTGAGCCCGCGCCGTCAAAAATGACGGCAAAATATTTATATCGATATACCGTCTAAAATGATGCAAACATATATATTGATGTGCCTACAATTGAGTATCTTACACTAAAACAAAAACAAAAAATAATCTACCCGCATTGAGCGTGATAGGAGGGATATATATGTGTGTGTGTGTGTGTGTGTGTGTGTGTGTGTGTGTGCAACGGTCTTTTCTACATTACTCAATAAATACCGAGCCTAACTAATAAAACAACAACTTTTTAGCAAAATTCAACTTTATTCAACATAGTCTCCTTCTCTACCAAATTGATGCCTTTTTTGTAGAACAATTTGTCTTTGGCCTCAAAATACGCCTCTGTTTCCGATATCACTTCTTCATTGGAGCCAAATCTCTTTCCCTGGGACATTCTTTTGAGGTCTGCAAACAGCCAGTAGTCACTGGGGCCAAATCTGGAGAATAGGATGGATGCGGAAGCAATTCGAAGTGCAATTCATGTAGTTTTGCCATCATTGTGATCAACTTGTGAAACGCTGCGTTGTCTTGTTGAAAGATGACTTTTTCTTCTTCATTTGTAGCCGGTTATTGGCAAATTTTTCCTTCAAACGCACCAATAATGCTATATAATATTTGCTATTGTTAGTTCTTTCTTTCTTAAGGTAATCGATGAACAAAATACATTGCACATCTCAAAATACGGAGCTTGCCTGCCGATGTTCGCGTCTTTGATCGCTTTGGACGGATTTCAACTGCTGCTGTCCACTCAACTGCCTGCCGATTTGACTCCAGAGTGAAGTGTTGGATCTATGTTTTATCTATTGTCACATACTTACCCAAAATCTCCTTCTTGTTGCATCAAAACAGTTTCAAACAACACTCTAAATGATCAACGCGTTGTTGTTTTTGATCGCCTGTGAAAAAACGCGTCACCCACTTTGAACACAGCTTTCTGATTGACAAATGTTCATGCAAAATAGTGAATACACTGCCTTCTGATACGTTCAACTTCTCTGATATCTCACGTAACTTCGATTTACGATAGACCAAAACGAGTTTGTGATTTGTGTGTGCGTGTGTGTGTGTGTTTTCCAGGACAGCTGCCGATTTTGGCGACCTGAGCATTCAGCATCATTTGTCTGTACGACCGCGTTTAACGTCAGCGTTCCTCCTCATAACCGTTGTTTCCGACGGAACAGAGTCCAAATAATTCTTATTTGCTTGAATAGTATTTTTCCCTTCAGAAAGCAATGCTTTATCAATACACGAAATTCAGATTTTTTTATTGTTTTGAAAATTTGCCACAGTAGTTTCACTTAAATAACTGTAATTTGTAAACTAATAATCCGATTTGGCTAACATTTTGTGATATGGCATTTGAAGGTTAGTACTTCATAAAATTCTATAGTGGCGCCATCTATATGCTAGGCCCGTGACTTATTGAGTGATGTGTTAATATAATAGAGAGGATTGCTTATCTTATGAAATACTTCTTTTGCTATTCCAATACCTGTCCAGATTTCGGTGTCACATCCTCTTTTCAAAGATTTCCGAGATATTTAAATCTCACAGAATAACCGTTGGATTCTATTTGATAGAACACGAAGAATTTCTAGTACTCAAAATTTACATAAAGAGGAGAAATACGTTTAATCCCTTCCAATAGCCTAATCATTTCATGTTCAACGCGAAATAAACGGTTCGTAAAATATTCAAAAAATGGAAGAGTGAACCTTTCTGACAAATGAATCAAAATATATTGTTCTACTCACCAACTGTAACGCAATTACAGTTGAAAAGAATTTATCTAATTTTAATATAAAATTTCTAACAACTACTTATAAAATATTTCATTAATGCAAAACAATATAAGAAACTAAAGCCTGAAGGAGGAATTTACTCTATCGCCTGTAATAATTGCTACAAATAATATATAGGGAAAACTTCAAATTTAAATAAATGATTGTGTGAACAAAAATCTGATATTTTACAAAACACGAAAAATACATTACTTGTTCACTGTAATGAGTATGACCATACTGCTGATTTTTAAAAAAATGCTTCTCTAATTAAAAGCGAAAGCAATTTGCTAAGATGAAAATTTACAGAAAGTGCTTCAATCGCTACATCATCCACAGTAAATTTACATCCAGATTCCTAATACATTTCACTATTTTTAGCAGACTGTTAACACAATGTACGATACTTAATAACAAAAGTGATAAAAACATCAACAAAAGAAAAACTGTGTGAGCATTTTAGTATGAAGAAACATGCCCCTAAATTTTTAAAAAGTTTGTTGTCATACACTCCCAATCAAAAATTTAAGACCACTTAAAAATCTTTAAAAAGAATTTTTTTTTTTACGGATAGATTTTAAACTCCTCCCACTTAAGGTTACCGTTACTACAATCTAAAAGGTTATGGAAACAAAAAGCTACATTCCAAACATTTTATTTAGAAATTTACATTTTATAAAATGAGGCGATTTACACATGATCAAAATTATAAGACCAGAGACAAAAATTCTACGAAATTGTACAAAAAGTTTATGAAAACATTCAACAACCAAATTTAATAATGAAGTCTACCTCCACTGCTTTTGATGACTTCAAAAATTCTGTCGGGCATGCTAGAAATAAGCATTTCCATTAAGGTGCGGAGGATGTTGCTCCATCTTCTAAAGATGGCTTCACTAAGTTCATTTTTTGTTGAATATTGTTTGCCATTTTGATAAACATCTCTTGTCATCCATCCCCAAACATTTTCAATTGGGTTCAAGTCCGGTGAGCATGCAGGATGTCCCAAGAGATGGACCCCATTTTCTTGTAGAAAGGTCAAGGTCCGTCATGCAGCGTAGATTGCAGCATTATCCTGTTGGAATAACCATCCATCCCCACACAAACTATGGCCCTCCGTCATCAAAGACGCTTTTTGTAGCATGTTAACACAACCAGCCGCTCTCTGACGACCCTGCATCACCTGGAGCTCCATCGTCCCTCTGGCACCCCATACCATCAGAGATCCTCCACCACTATGACGTGCGGAGAAAATTTCAGGAGGCATGTTTTTGTCATACCAATATCGTTGGAAGCCATCAGGACCATCGAGATTGAATTTTTTCTCATCAGAAAACAGGACTTTCTTCCACTTCTCAACGTCCCATGTTTGGTATTCACGACCAAACTTTAAGCCGTCCACCTTGTGACGTGGAAGCAGCCGAGGAATTTGTTTACACTTTTTATTTACCATGCCTTTTTGTTGTAAATGTCGTCTGATGGTTACGGGACTGCAATCAGCATCTGTGACTGCCTTAATTTGACTAGAAGAAAGTCCCCCGTCTTTCATAACAACCAGTCTTATTCTCCTACTCAATGTAGGAGAAATTATGGGGGGCCTACCAGAGGATTTTGCTTTTCCATAATTCTCAATGTTCTTTAGAAAGTTGCAAATCAGTTTTACTGCGATTTACCTTAGCTGCGATCGCCCGCTGTGACAAACCTTGTTTATGGAATTCTAGAATTTGAGAACGCTCAACTTCGGTAAGTTTGCTTGCTTTAGGCATGGTAACACCTTTACGCAGTGATTGCTAATCTGTAACTGAACTAAAAACATTGGAATTGCCATAGATCTAACAATTTATACCCCTGGTCTTATAATTTTGATCATGTGTAAATTGCCTCATTTTATAAAAATGTAAATTTCTAAATAAAATGTTTGGAATGTAGCTTTTTGTTTCCATAACCTTTTAGATTGTAGTATTGGTAACCTTAAGTGGGAAGAGTTTAAAATCTATTCATGAAAAAAAAATTTCTTTTGAAAGATTTTTAAGTGGTCTTAAATTTTTTGATCGGGAGTATATGTGTGTGTGTAATTATGTCAATTCCTTAATCAGAGAGGATAATCTAAATAGAACTATTTTATGTAAATTATTAGCGATAGATCCATACAGAGAGCCCAATATATACTATCCAGAGCAATATGATATATATAAATGAAAAACTCATCATCTAAGGCGGTTATAAGCTATAATTTATTTTGACGGGTAAGTTTTTGGTACCCATTTTATCAGACAGAAAATTACAAAATCTTACCGGATTATGAAATTTTTTTATGTGCGGTTAAAAATGAGGTAGGTACCAAAAACTTTCCCGTTGAAAAAAATTATAGTTTATAACCGCCTTAGATGATGCGTGGAGTTTTCCTTTATATATATATACAGAGAGAGAGAGAGAGAGAGAGCAAGAGGCAATCATGTCGAATCCTTAAACAGAGAGGATAATCCAAATAGAACTATTTCATATGAATTATTAAAGTAATAGATCCATACAGAGAGCTCAATGGATACTATCCAGAGCAATCTTACATACATAAAGGAAAAAACTCATCATCTAAGCCTGTTATAAGCTGTTATTTATTTTGACAGCTAAGTTTTTGGTACCCATCTACGGTATAATGAGATGTGTTCCAAAATTTTGCCCGTTGAAATAAATTATAATTTATAAGCGCCTTAGATGATGCGTTGCGTTTATATATATATAAAACAGTACTAAATCCAGAAGCTTTGGTAGATAATTCTAATGGGTCCTAGTAATATTAAGTTAAATATTAAAACTGATCCAACAGAGAAGTCAATGCAAATTTAATTTACAGAGAATATATTCATTTCATACGTAAATTCAATATTTTACATTTGGGAAATAGTCATTTTTAGAGATTTTTAGAACTTATTTTATTTAAAATCCCAGCCGGCTGTTATTGAATAAAGCTGGTTCTAAAAACCTGGGGAAATGGCTATTCCCCAAATGTTAAATATTGAATTTACATATGATATATATATATTTCTTCAAACATTATTTTCATTGGACAGCCGTGTTTGAAAATAGACGCCTCGTTTGTCCTTTGTTTTTAAAAAGTGTATTACGCCTCGCGGCCTGCGCACTCGAGAAAAGCTAATAAAAAAATTTGCATTAGGCGTCCGTTTCAAACAGTTGTGTCCAATAAATGTAATGCCTGAAGTAATAAAAATGTCGGATTAAAAATAAAACGATTAATTTATATATAACATATAGCAAATCTTTATTAAATTCCAAATGAATTTGTTCGCTTAACTCCGAATGTTAAACATTTCGACAAAGCGAAGCAGGGAAAAGCATATATTTGCACAAGTGATTTAAATAGTGCCCCACCGTGGCAAATGAGGTCTGCTGATAAAAATTAAACCTTCAAATGCTTACAATAGGTAAATGCAGCTACAGATTTTGCAGGAGGAAAGACAAGTCTGTCAGACATTATTTTCCAGAAGTAGTCGTCAGAAGAGAGATAAACATAGTACAAAGATATGTATATTACGACGAAAAGCGAGTTTTTCTGTTACTAAGACGGAAAAATAATCTTTAAGAATCGATCCATAAACTACAGTCATTATTTTACTTTTCGTTCCGATTTTACTTTTATAAAAATAGAAAAGCAAGGGAGCAGAATCAAATATCTTTGTTTTTAATAGTAAAAGCACTCATAATAAGTTCTTAGTAAGCCAAAGTTTAAATATCTCTAACAGACGTGTTTAACTATGTTTAAACGTAAACTTCCATCAATGTATTTTAGTAAGCGAAAATCAAAGGTTCATTTGAAGTTATCGACGAACTTTGTAAATATCATTGATATCAATTTTTAGCAAATGAGAAGTCGTTCTACCGAAGTTACGACCAGTCCGTTTCTATTACCGCTCAGTTCCGTTTAATGCCAAACATACAGTCTATGAGAACAGGAAGCGTGTCTCCAGCTGCAGAAAATTCTGAAGATGTCACTAATCGAGACATTACAGAGGTCGACAGATGTTTGCTCAATAATAGAGATAAATTTCCGGCAGTATCTGTGGACTAACATGAGCCACGACTGATTAATAACGTTGATTACTTGTAATAACGTTGCATAGAGGAGGACAGTTTGATAAAAAAGTATTTTTTGTTTGTTTTTTTTTTGTTTTTGTTTTTTTTCTTCAGTAACATTAGCAGGAAAATTTCGCTGCGCCGTGTATTTTCAGGGCGTAGGCGGTTATGGCTATCCACAACTTCCTGTCCTTTGTAGCGCTGAGGAAAGATTTTTATCACTATTACTAAATGTTCTGCCATCTATTTAAATAAAGTCGTTAGTTGGTTTCTCTTGTCTCTCAGTATGTCCTATCAGTTTAATTCCTGGATATGACAATAAACTACATCTGGCAGCAAGTCCTCTGATCGAGAGGTTTTGAGGAGCGTAGAAACACCTCTTATTTACTGCTTTTCCCAGGCCTGCCCTGATCCGGGATAACAACGCCTTTCACCCCCAAACGTACATCAAAACACTATAAAAAATAAAAATACATTTTCTTTAATAAAAATTACCCGTAATAAAAATTACCCGTAATATATTTTCATAGTAAAAAATTATCAGCAATATATTTTAGAAAAATAAATATTACCAGCAATATATTTTTGAGAAATAAATTACTAATGCTCCCAAGAAAATTAAATTTTTCCATTAAATACCTCATAAGGAGTTGATATGCCCTTTTTCCTTGCGTGTAACAGCAATTTCACTTATCCGATTTGAAAACGTCTTATTACCATTTTCTTTTAAACTTCCTTGTTGTTTACATGTTAGTTCATAGTATTTTCATTTTTCTATGGAATGAGAGCTGTTGCCTCAAGGTAGAATTATTACAAGAGCAAGAAGTTATTCAATCAAATTGGCAAATTGTGATGAAAAACCTGATAGAGAAATAAGAATACGAGGTCTATTGTAATCTATGTAGATATAAAAGGCAATCTGTGAGTCTGTGTGTGAATGTTCCCTATGCACGCCTACATTTCTTTTACATGCATTCAAACTTTCTAGGGACACATATCAACAGAGAAACCAGGTCGACACATACTTTTTGAGTTTAAGTTCAGCAATTTTTCCTTTCGCACTTTTTAGCCAATGGTGCAGATTGTTTACATTTGCTCCGGAAAACATCTAAGATCTAAGATGGTTGCTAGATTACGTCACAGAAAGCAAATCACACATGACAAACGCGACTAAAATATTTTTTATTAAAAAAATATGGGCCTTTATTTTTTATTCCGACGTTTTAAAAATTCATTTGGTCAACAAAAAAATGTGAATATTTTTCCCCGCAATTTTGAAACTAAAGAAATATTTAAAAATGTAGGCGTGCATAGGGAACAGTCAAACACAGACTCACAGATTGCCTTTTATAGATAAATATTATATTTTAAGTGTCTGCAGCGAATTTAAACATATTTGTTTCATCCGCTGAAGAAATTAAAATGTTCTGAGTTGCACGGGCAACGCCGGGCTATGATGCTAGTAAAGGATGTTGTAGGTTTGTTCTATTTACCAAAGCAATTGAATTGATGACAAAAAAACGCTTGACTTTTTATTATACAATTCTACAGAGCAGAGGAAACATTTGTAAAACGGTGAGTCCGTGTCGTATAAAATGACTGCAAAATATTTATATCGATATGCCGTCTAAAATGACAGCATCATATATATTAATTTACCTACTATTGAGTAACTGACATTGAGACAAAAGAAAAAGAAAATTATCCAGCTCCACCTGAGAGTGACAGCGAGGAGATATATATACAAAGGTCTTTATTAAAATAATATAATAAAGATATTATGATATTAATAAAATTATATATATATATATATATATATATATATATATATATATATATATTCTTCACTCAATGACATAATCATTGCAAAAAATAAAATAATAAGGCACTGTTAAAGTGTAAACACGTGACAAAAGCTTTCATAACTGGTAGTAAAGTTTAATAACTGATAGTAAAGAGAATGAACTGATCCGACGCTACTTCGCTATTGTCTCCCTATCTCTCTCTCTCTCTCTCTCTATATATATATATATATATATATATATATATATATATATATATAACGGTCTTTATTATAATAGAGAGGATTCCTCTATTTTCCAAGTTTTGTTCAAGATTCCCACCTCATCATGATGGAAAGATCATTTTTTTATCCATGACCTGTTGTTCTATTGTATTGAACCCCATTTCTCTTATCGCCTTGTCTTTTGGTAATGGTTAGGGAAACTAGTATAGTCGACTATTATTAGTGGTGTAGTGACTTCGATTCTCACTGGATGCCTTACACAAAACTCTGATATTAAATAATTGTACAAAGCTATCATTATAACTACAAATTGAAATTATTTTTTTGTTGTTATTTATTAAACTGCGTACGTAGAAATCAAGACAGGAATACTGTTTTAGTCTACTCTTCCAAGTTGAGAGCGTCTAATCACTTGCTTTGAATGTCAGCATTTGCAACAATATTGGCTCGAACACTTTCCTTACTATAAAAATTGTCTGAAATTGCTCTGAAATTGTTGAATATTAATCCCATACATCAAACATTATAAAGATAAAAGCCCTGATAAAGACTCATCTAATAACTGCGTTGTACATTGTTCGTCTAGCATTAACGAGTGATTCCAGCGTGTCCCAAACTTTCAGAACTAGAAATTGCACTATTTTTCTAATTATTTGCAATCGGACTAATGTCCCCAGTATTGTTCCAATCACAACATTTCAGCTGTTGTGCATCCCGGTCTTCTTCAGATGTCCGCGTAACTTTCAATGAAAATTCGAACTTTATTCAATCTCCAGAAATAAATTGTTGTTATTCCACCTTTTAATCATCTTGTCCATTCTTCCTTGGGACAATCTTGAAGCTACAATTTAGAGCAGTGATCCCCAAACTTTTTTTGTTATTTCCCTCTACACAGCGTTTTATCACCAAGATTTCCCCCTTCATGTGTACGATAAAAAGAGTAATCAAAACACACTGTTAAGTTTCACTAATTTATTTTAAAAATGTACCCATATACCAAATCTGTTAGACACAGTGCCACCCATCTACAATAAGCATACTCTTTCTCAAACATAAAAAGATTCATCTATGAACTTTTTTGCTAGTAAGCAGTGTAGTTATTTTCCCCTTTGTAGCTTTAAATTCCACCCCCGAGTGAAATTTCCACTAATTGGGAAAACGCTAGAGTTTTAAGAGTCTTAAAATTAATATACCAATGGCCAAAAAGGTTAAAGTGTTGATTAGTAAATTTGGTTACATAATAACTGGGTTTAATTCCTGGGCGGTGTAGTATTGAAATACTGACGCCAAGGAAACAATAACTGAACGATTAACAAAGACTAGATATCTCACAACACGTTTGGGAACACTCTAGTTCCATAGATTGAATAAAATGTTCGGTTAGAAATCTCTTGAAGTTGATGCTAATTGTCAGATACCTGAGTTTGAGTTTTGATTAACGGCATATCAACCTCTGTGAGCTATTTAATGCGAAAAAGATGGGGTTTTTAAGGTATTTTTTAATGTTTGGTTTCAGTGAGAAAGTTGATTTAGTCAGAATTTAACGAAAAAAAATTTTTTTTTTTCATTTTAGAAAACTGAAGATTTCTTCTGGTCTTTATTCAAAAATGTACTGATGCTCATAATTTTTCCTTCAAAAATGTATATTTTTCTATAAAAAGTCTATTTTTATACTTGCATAGTGTTTTGACCCCAGTTTGGAGGTTAACTATTTGCCTATAGCTAGGACCCTAACAGGTGCTACCACCCCGGGCCAGAGTGGACCTGGGAACAACAGCAATTAAGAGGTAGTTCCATGCTCCTCGCAGCCCCTCAATCGCCTTGCTGCTGGATGCAGATAACTGTCAAACCCAGGACCAGACAGATACCTGAAAAAAAGGCTGGAAATATTGTAATCAATACAGCAGAATTGAAGACATTAGTCCAAATGTAATTAATTCAAATAATAACGCCTCATTTGAGAAATTCAGACGGAAATAGCACATCAGAAACTGCTAAATATCTAAAATCTGATTTTTGATCTGGGAAATTTTGTATGTTGGATATTTTGCTTCAATAGTTTTTTTATTATTATTTTATTGGTTTAAATATGATAACTCTTTTTTTAGTGGGTTTTTTTTTTCATATTTATCTTTTTTTAAACTTATATGCCAAACGGATAAAATAAAAAAAATGTTATTGCTTAGTTAAGACATTTATATCCACCATTCCATTTTAGGGACATCAGACGTTAATCTGCTATAGGTAGAACCCTATAGTTAATACAGTATTTCCTTAAACCTATAATACCGAAATTTTATTAATACCCGAATTTTAATAAGGATTTCAGGCTTGATTTTTCTTATCATTTGTGCCGGATTTTATTTTAATTTTCAATATTTATACTGTTTAATTTTTATAATTTCTACCTCATTTTTATTTTGATTCTTATAATTTACACCGTTGTTTTTAGTTTAATTCTTATAATTAATAATAGAATTTACGATAGGTTAAAGGCTTAAAAGAAAAAAATGAAAGATCTATAGCAACCAAAACGTCCTTATTTCTTATCCTCGCCTCATTGATTTTTTTTTTTTTTTTTTAGACAATTCGGCAGAAGTTTCCACATTTAACAACAAGACGATTGGGAACCCGAGGACATTCCAAGTAAGAATGTTACATTATGATTGGTTGACTTGATTTTTTTTTTTTTTTTTTTTTTTTTCATATTTCAAAAATCATATATGGGAAACGATAAATCCAAAGCTTGATGATTAAAAAAATATTCTTCTACAAATTTTTATTGATTAAAAATTATCTTTACAGTATTTACATTATTCGGGCTATTGTTCTCATCTATGTTGCCATTTGTACGATGTTTCGGCTGTTGTACGCTCCGGACTTTTTCAGGTGCTAAAAATTTTGAACCGAACCCTTTATTACAATCACTGGGATATATCATTCTCATTTCTCGCGGTTCGAAATTCCTAACACATGAAGAAGGCCGGAGCGCACAACGGCCAAAACGTCGTGCAAATAGCAACATATATGAGGAAAATAGTCCAAATAACGTTAATATTGAAAATACTACCTCATCTCAGAAATATAGATAAAAATGATCTTTGAACAAGGTACATAACAGAATGTATCTTCATAAATCACATAGACTGTTTATTATACGATGAAGATTTCAGGTTCATATTCAGCTAATAATATATGTATAAGTTAAATTCAATTAACAATTAAAAGAATATGATTCTAGATAACTAGCTTTAAGCAAAAGAACATTTTACTGATCTATAAGTATAGGTTTTTGAATCCAGATGTCTGTGGTCAACTCGAAACAAAGAAAATACTACTCTACTATTGTGTGATATCTGTTCTCTTATATGTCAGTGAATGCTAGAGAATCAACTCAAAGGTGAAGGAGATACTCAAAGCAACAGAAATGTGGTCTACATAAGGATACTGAGGATACAATGTACCGAACATATGAACAACGATATTGTTTTGGAGAGGATTCAAACGAAAATAAAACTGATACCTATCAGACAGCTAAAGTTTTTGGGGCACGTAATGAGGTAAGAGGGTTTGGAGAATTTAATACTCGCGCGACCGATAGAGGGAAAGAGAAACATACTTGAGCAAGTGGATGGCGGAGCAAGGTTTTGGAGAGATACCAAGATAAGAAGTGTAAGGGCCGCAGCAAAATTTATTTAAGTTTCGATGTCCACTAACACTCGCTCGTAGGTTGTAAAATTCCTTCCTTCGAGTTTCAATTTCAAATCACACTCGCTGCGCGGTTAAATCTTTTTCTGTCTGTTCCGTCTAAGGCGACGTTGAGTTTTATTGCACAAGGTCTTTTTTGATTGATTGGTTTCTGATTGGCTGGTCAAGCCAATCAGCACGTGCAACTACTCATATAGATGGAACATGCCTCCGCGAACCTCTTTTTGCCACGTCTAGTCTCGCGAGAGGCAGCCATGTTACTTTCTCTGCCATCTCGGCAACACTTACCTAAATTATGGACCTACACGCGAAACAAATCCTTGCACGTTTTGCTCTACGAGATAAATCTCTTCTTTCGCCACAAGAAGTGTTACGAACAAACAAAGGATAGGGATAAATGGAGGTCCATGATCGGCTACGTTTTGAAAGAACATGGAACCTAAAGAAGAGAGCAACTGATAGCAGTGGAACTACTCGTCGCTTTGAACCTGTACATTGTTTCGAAGGGCATTTCCAGAATGACTTTTGTTGTATGGCCAGCTAAATGATTCCACTCGGTAGTAAACTTGTCTAACATTTAGAAAAGGACAAAGATTTTTTAAATCATCCTCCAAAAAAAAGAAGGAAATAAGTAAAATACATATGGCGGATGAGATCTCTGTAAAATTTGGAATGTGTGAAGATATCTGCTTAAATAGTGAGCAGGAAACGCATTTTCTCGTCTGTATATTTTTATGATTGATTTATGCTCCCAAACCGACAGGTTCCTGAATGGCTTTGCTTCGAGATGCATAATGATGGAAATATGGTTTTAAGGTACTGTATCTGCGGGATGTGCGTTGTGATGCAGTGGATATCGGTTCGGAACGAGAAATCGGGGAGCCGAGTTCAAATTCCAGTTGAATTCATTGCATTCACTTGGGAAAGGTATTAATCCGTCTCTTCCTTCCAGTTATGGGTTAAATAACAGGACAGATTGGGTTCTATAGCCTTGGCTGGCAATCAATCTACCGCAGAAAGCAATGGCCACCTACTGCGGGATAATCTTCTGCCCAGTCAGTCATGTCTCTTTCAAGACATGATCGCCCAAGCGTGATTTTATACTCAAATACGAGTATCCACTAAAAATATCGTTTGAAGTATTAAATAAAATCCATTGTCTATCTATCTATCCCTCTATCTATCTATCCCTCTATCTATCTCAGTCCATTTCTATCTATCTATCTATCTCAGTCCATTTCTTTCTATCTATCTATCTATCTATCTATCTATCTATCTATCTATCTATCTATCTATCTCAGTCCATATCTATCTATCTATCTATCTATCTATCTCAGTCTATTTCTATCTATCTATCTCAGTCCATATCTATCTATCTATCTATCTATCTATCTATCTATCTATCTATCTGTTTGCCTGTCTGTCTATATATATATATGTATGGAATTTTTTATTGATATTTCTTGCTATCTATCTATCTGAAATTTTTCATGAATTAATGGCAACCTAATGCGGAGAATTCTCCTGCCCAGTCATTCCCGTTTCTTTTGAGACATGATCGCCCAAGCGTGTATCACGCATGGCCGACTGATCTGTAAGGAAAATTTCATTGATATTCCTGTCTATCTATCTATCTGGAATATATATATATATATATATATATATATATATATATATATATATATATACAGATGTCAGCGACATTTTTGTTTTTTTTTTGTTTGAAAAAACAATGTCGCTGACGTGACGTAGAGTCTCTATTAGAGGTCCTATGTCGAAATGTACATCCGACACTTTTGAATTTTGAAAATTTTCTCTAATTTATATTGGCTCTGTATTCTTAATACATTGAGCTCTCTGCCTGCATCACTTTTTAATGTTAAAATTTTTTAATATTGATTAGGATCAGGTTCTTGAAATTTACCTTCCTACTCTTCCACTTCAGATTAAAGGAAAACACACACACACACACACACACACATATATATATATATATATATATATATATATATATTATAAATAAAAGCAAGTTTTATTAAAGAACGTAAACAAGATTGTTTCGATAATTATTTACCGAGTTGAAGATGGTAGAAGTTTGGTTGTACCGAAAGCGATAGGAAATTTTGAAACAATTATGAAAACAGACATTGTCTGTAGTTTTTAATAAAACCTGTTTATGAAATCCTATCACACACACACACACACACACACACACACACACACATACATATATATATATATATATATATATATATTGTAATATTTTTATTATAGATGGCTATATTAAACATTTTACATCGCTGCACAAAAGCTTTCATGCTTCAGTACTATGAATTGTACTTCGTCAGGTAAGCGATGGTTGGTATCTTGTTATAGGAGTGATTTTGTGTGTGTGTGTGTGTGTGTGTGAAAAATGAAACTTTTATTTGCTAACCCGTCTCGTCCTTGAGGGATTTTATCAAGGTAAAAGAAGTCACTGGGGGTGGGGAACGAAAAGTGTTAATAAAGAAAAGCTTTCCTTTTGTTTTATATTTGTATTGTCTTGAATATATATTTTATTTATATCTGAACTTTTTGTGTGTATGTCAAAATATATACGAGGGAATGGACAATGAAAAATAACCTTCTTAAATACCTAGTTTCTATTATCTCCTTCAATCAGCATCTACACAGCAATTTCACGCATGCCCGTGGTAATATTTACTAATATACACGGTTCGCATGTAATGCTCAAATTTTACAAACTGTTGAAAAATACATCTTTAATTTATCTATCTTTTAATGTTTTTTTTTAATTCTTTATTTCAGATACCATTATTATGGCATTGGAATCCGTGAAACTAGTCAGTATTATCATTCTGTTTATTCAGGCAAAGGTTTGACGAGGTAAGTTCACTTAAGCAAGATTTCCATCATTTCGAATTCACATTTGAATGTTTTCTGTCTATTAAAGATATTTCTTAAAAATACGAAAAACAAAATATATAATTTGTTTATTTTATTTTTCTCTGGTGATTTCTTGGCAGTTGTTAATTTAATGTTTTTTTGTTTTTTTTTACGTTGTGCACACAATTTACCTTGATTGGTTCCGAAGAGAGAGGATCAATAATCAATTCGCCTCTCTTTTTTGTTATTTTCTTGTTTCTTGTTATTATTGTTTCGATTCACCTATTTAGGGGAATTTCTTTTATTATCTTTGCTTGACCTCTTCCTGTTTGTTGTTTATCATATACTGTTTTAATTTGTCCGTTTTTATAGCATTAATAAGTTTCAGTACCACCATAGAATGTAATCCTACATAATCCTAGTATGAATAGAAAAGGTTCCAAACTTTATAAAAACTAACTTTTTCCATTAAAATGTTTATATTATTATTATTATTATTATTATTAAGAGGAAAGATCAAAGTATTTTTTATTTTTTAAAATTTGGTAATCCCTTCTAACACGTTCGAAATGTTGCTAAAAAACGTTGTTTTGATTTTAGTTAGAGAGTAACCAATTCCGGCAACAAACACATTAATTTGAAAATCCTTGCAAAAATCAAATAATTGTCTGATTTTAATGAAATTTTTAGGACTTATTCACAAATAAATGAGATTATTTTTTAAATTATTATTTTTAAAAAATCTTGGTTTATTGTTTTTTACATCTGTTACTCCCCCCCCCCCTCCACGTAAATTCACAAAAAATTTGAAGAAATTAAACTTTGTTGTGCAAATTGGTCTTATTAGTTAAACGCAGGACTCATTGGGAAATGTAATGAATGTAGGGGAGATAACTCATGACTAACAAAAGAGGCTCCGCACAATGAATGAGAATGATCCTAATTGTATTTATAAGTATGATTACTGGGATTATACAAACATGGATGAAAATGGTGTAAGATCCTTAAATAACTTCGACATAATTTTGAAAATTTTGGGTTATTTGAAAATTCTAGTCGCGTGTTTGTAAAAAATACCTGTTCGTGTGTTTGAAAAACGGAAAAATCAGTTATTATAACTTGCCTGAAGATAGCGAAAGGTTGAAACCTAGGTTGTGGAAATAACTCATTTCCAAATGAAATATATATATATATATATATATATATATATATATATATATATATTATAGTTTAGAACATGTACAAATTATCATCTACTACAAAGTGTACATTTTGTTTCGACATTGAAAGGACAATGTCTCTTTTAGCTTATTTTAAACGTCAGTTTTTACTCGTACTATTTGTGTGTTTATATACAACTACGCATTTTCACGATTTTTAAAAATTCTCCTACTATGCAAATGTCTTACAACTATTGTATGATCTCTGACAAATGTTTCAGATAATTCCAAAGTTTATTGAATGCTTACATATGATCACTTTTTATGAATTATGGCTAGGTGGCTTATCCCCTAAGGCAAATTCATCTTTCTTGAACATTGTATTGAACATGTATTGCTTCTAGCCGAATAATCTCCACGGGTTTCATCTATCATCTTTGTTTCTGCTGTCTTGACCAGCTTGAATATAGAACACTGAAAACAAGTCTTCCGGGATCTGTCAAGAAGAGAGCACTGTGGACTTCCCCATACACTTAATAATTATATTTATTATATTTACAAAGCCTAGACTAGCATGACACAAAGCCAAATAAGAAATAGTGGAAGATTCTATTGCACCAATTATCCAAGTAATGAGAACACTTAACTGCTTTGAAAACCAGTTTACTTATTAGAAAAACAAAATAGCGCAATAATCAACACATTCAAGATGTCTTTTATCAACAAAAATAATGAACACCTGAAGATGTTCCGAGGGTACTTAAACGAAATGTTGTTTCTATAATCTATATTATAAAAGACCTTATGTGGCACTGTCCGTCACACAGTACTACATTCCTCACTCATTGACTCTAGACAGCCCCTATCCGGTGCTTAGCAAAAAAAATAAGGGGAGAAAAGGCACTTAATAAGATTTTATTCGGAATTTTTTTTTTCGGAAATTATTCGGTAATAAAATTTAGTATTTATTTAAATTTTAAGAAATATTTGTTTAGGTCGGTCATTGAATTAAAAGGTACATGTACACTAGACACACATCTGGAATACTATTAAAATGGACACAAAGGTTAATTCCCTTTTCTCTTTAACAACAGCCATTGAGTAACGGTGAAAAAATATAAGTCGAAGTATGTGGTCATTTTAAATCGTTTTTATGACTCCTGATTTCTACAGAAGGATGCTACAGATACCATGGATCGAGCATGTGAGCAATTATGAAGTTTTGGAGATGATGGAAACGAAAAGGGAGCTAATACTTAACATCAGAAAAAACAACTAAAGTTCCTGTGACATACAATGAGAAAGAATGGTTTGGAGAATCTGGTACTCACAGGTCAGATTGAAGAAAAGAGAGATAGGGAAAGTAGCGCGTTATATACTTGAGGGACTTGAGCAAATGGATAGAAGAGCGGGAATTGTGTGGCTAACAGGAGAAAGCGTGCTAAGAGCCGCTAGGAATAGGGAGGCCATGATGATCTACGTCCTGAAGGGACACGGCACATAGAAGAAGATATTTTTTTAATAAACGTAGCGTTTTAAATGGAGAAACAATTTGAATTTGAAATTCGATCATCTTACTGTCAACGAAGCGACATGTACCAAACCAGTAACAGATATAATAACTGATGAAAACAAAAGTTTAAAGTATTTACATTGTTCGGACTGTTGTCCTCATCTTTATTGCCATGTTTACGACGTTTCGTCGTTGTACGCTCTGACCGTCTTCAGGTGCTAGGAATTTCGAACCGAAACTTTTTTCAATCACTTTGATATATCATTTTTTCCATATGCGATGCCACTTCCGGTAGCCATGTAGTTATCCCCCTTTAACTTAACTCCGTGGGCTATTTGTTTACTGCTGCTGTAGCTTGGTTTGTCACTGGAATTAAGGCGCCTATTTCCACTGGACCATGTGTACTCAAGGAACAAATATCTTAGAAAGTTAAGTTAAAGGGGGATAACTCATGGCTGCCAGAAGTGGCTTCGTGCATGGAATGAGAATTATATACCCCAGCGTTCGAAATAAAGGGTTCAGTTCGAAATTCCTAGCACCGGAAGAAGGCCGGAGCGTATAACAGCCGAAACGTCGTAAACATTGCAATAAAGATGAGGACAACAGTCCGAACAATGTAAATACTACCTCATCTCAGAAGTATAGACAAACAAAAGTTTAATAAATCAAAGAGATCAAAGTATATTCAAAGTTGAAAGAAAAAACAGCAATTTTCTCCATGGTAACGAGCCGATGACTCGATGACAGACACTCAAAGGCGAGGAAAACTTATTTCGACACCGAAGAAAAAAAGCATTTCCAAAAAGTGATCAAGCGAGCTTTTGTGGGATAAGCGAAGAGAAAATCAAATGTTCAATATGGTGTATTTTGCAGAGGTCAATATGGTGGCGTTAAAAATAATGTCAATAAAAGTAACAGCAGTGGTGGATTAATTGAAATACCTCCCAGTATGCACCGGATGTAAGTTTGGACAAGACTAGGTGTTATTCACACGATGCAAGGGAATGGAATTGTAAATGGGGGGGAGCGTGAGTTTTTTCTTGTTTTCCTTGTCACATTTGTCATCTTGTGTATACAATAAATAAAACGCGTTTGTAAATCGCTTTCACACAAGTTCTCTCACTACCTCCTCCGTTCCCTCTATTGAGTGCGCATGCGCAGATAAGTGAGTACACATACGCGCCTAAAAGCAGCCATATACACACCCCTGGTTAAATGTAGAATTATGTATCGTTAGTAAATATTCTTTCTTTCTCTCTCTGTTTCTGTCTGTCTCTCTGTCTCTCTCTCTCTCTCTCTCTCGTCAACCTTCCTCTAATATGTTTGTTTTTATCTTTTTTCTCTTTTCTCTATCTCTCACTCTCTCTCCCTTCCCCTCTCTCTTTCTCTCTCTCTCTTTCTCTCTCCTCTAATATTTCTGTTCTTTGTCTTTTTCCTCTTTTCTCTCTCTTTTACTGTCTCTCCCCCACTCTCTCTTGTGGATAGGTCAGTGCATTCACGCACCCAGAATAATATAAATACAGAAAACTATTGAATGCAAACAGAGGATTAACTGTGTTTAGTATATTTCGATTCCATTTTCTCTCTCTCTCTCTCTCTCTCTCTCTCTCTCTCTCTCTCTCTCTCTCTCTCTCTCTCAT
>JBBBDQ010000262.1:2150000-2167500 GCA_037127315.1 Ascarosepion bandense
ATGTCCATAATGGTATTTGTGTCGCTACACGTGTTTCGAGTCCAAAGTTTACTCTCTTCAAGCGAATAAACTTGTGACTGCATATCCAGGTCCGCTTCTCTTTCTGATGGCCGTAATATCGTGTATATATAGATAGGTGGTTTGTGAGCAGGTCTTGTGAGTTCATATGCGTGCGTGTTTGTTCTTTTTTTGTTTTGTTTTGTTTTTTCACAGTCGCTCGTTAAATCTCTTCCGTTTTGGAAATCATTCACCTTTCGTTGGCCAGAAAAATTTTTTTACACTGACTTGCGAAATTGATTTCGTGTTTATACCTCAAAAATATATTTCAGCGATTTCCATTCAATTTTGCGGGTCATCTAGTTCTTTTTGTTGTCTTTGAAATACTATTTTTTGCAATGGTTCGCGATTTTTTTAGCGCGTTTGAATTGTGTGTGTGTGTGTGTGTGTTGTTTTGTTGAGGGAAGGCTTGTATTTTATGAATATTTCCTCCTGCATCATGAGCGTGTCATAATCTGCATTTTCGTAGGTAGGCATTGTTCTGAATTTACCTTCACTAAATTCGTGTAAATGTTGGGAAATCTACAATTTCCTGTTATTGGCTAGTTTAATGTTACTTCTGTGCATGGCTACTCTTTTATTCAGAACTTATGTCACCCCATGTATAATTTTGCGCATTCATCGCATTTTAGAGCATAAATTACTTCTTTAGAGTTGCCGCTCAGATTTGTTTTTATTTCGAATGTAGATGTGTTTTCGAACTTGAAGTGGATTCCTTCTATTATTATGATGCATGCCTCACATTGTTTGTTGTATTTTGTGATCCCCCCTGTGTTGTGCGTTGTTCAATTTTGATGAGGTTAGTATGTTTTTTAATTTTTTTACTATAAACCCACAGACACCCAACAATACCTCCATTTCAATAGTCACCACTCTAAAAGTTGTCTAAAATTTATCCCCTACTCCCTAGCATGACGGATTTGCACAATAGTAGCTGACGAAACCCTATGTAAAATACGCCTAGAGGAATTACGAAAAACACTACAAATAAGAGGAAACCCCACTTCACTAATAAACAAGGGTTTCCAACTGGCAGAAGAAACACCATTGAATCTCTCCAGAATTAAAAAACATGAAAAAGAAGAAAACATTCTAGCATACGTTTCCACACACAACAAAACCAACCCAGAATTATTTACAAAGCTGAAAAGACACATAGAATTACTCAACAAAAATAATAAAATAAAAGAAATCTTAAAAACAACTAAAATAATTAAAAATAAACGCCAACCACAAAATTTAAAAAACATACTAACCTCATCAAAACTGGAGCAACGCACAACACTAGGTCACAAAATGCAACAACAAAAAAAAAAGATTATGGTTATGCAATATAATAATAGAAGGAAACCACTTCAATTTTGAAAACACATTTACATTCGCAATAAAAACAAATCTGAGCTGCAACTCTAAAACTGTAATTTATGCTCTAAAATGCGATGAATGCGAAAAAATATGTGGGGGGCGACACAAGTCCTGAATAAAAGAGTAGCCATGCGCAGAAGTAACATTAAACTAGCCAATAACAGGAAATTGTAGGTTTCCCAACATTTACACGAATTTAGTGGAGGTAAATTCAGAATAATGGCTATCTACGAAAATGCAGATTGTGACACGCTCGCGATGCAGGAAAAAATAACTATAAAAAAATAAAATCTTTCCCTCAACAAAACAACATGAAAAACCTAAGACACACACAAACAAACTAAATTCAAACCCACTAAAAAAAATGTCGCCATCCATTGCAAAAATAGTATTCCAAAACCAGAAAAAAAATCTAGATGCCTTGTAAAACTGAATCAAAATCGCTGAAAACAATTTTGAAGTATAGACAAAATCAAATTTTGCCAGCCAGTGTAAAAAATTATTTCTGGCCAACGAAAGTTGAATTATTCCCAAAAAGGAAGAGATTTTACGAGCGACTGTGAAAAAAACAAACAAACACGCACGTATATGAACTTTCTGATCAGCTCACAGACCATGTATTTATATATACACGATATTTCGTCCCTCGGAAAGACAAATGGAAGTCGATATGTAAAGTTACAAGTTTATTTGCCTTAAGAGAGTAAACTTTAGTCTCGGAACACGTGTAGCGGCACAAATACCATTATGGGCACTTAATATATCATACAAAAATATTAATATAATAATAATAATAATAATAATAATAATAATAATAATAATAATAATAAATCTACATTTTAAACGTTTTCTTATATATGGTGGGACTACTGTTACCATATCTGGTCTGGTGATCCAACTGTACATCTCGCGATTCTTGACGAAATTCAAGGACTAAGCATCTAGACATCAGTCACTTTCTCACCGACACGATGTGGCTTCTCTCTGACTTTCTACAAATATTATCATGGCAACTGTTCTGGTGAGCTTTTTACCCTGGTTCCCCGATTACATGAATTTAAGCGTGCTAATAGATTGGAATTCAAACTCGGCTCTTCGAATTCGGAACGAAAAATCGGAAAGCCGATTTCAAATTCCTGTTGAGTTTATTTCATTCACTTATGCACAAATACTTCTGAGAAAAGTTTTAATCCATCGCTTCTCTCTTCAGCTATGGGTTAAATAGCAGAACAGATTGGGTTATATAGTCTTGGTTAGCAGTCAATGTAACGGAGAATATAATGGCAACTTATTGTTGGAAAATTTACCCAAGCGCGTAACGCGTATGGTATTTGACTGACTAGATTGGCATCTAGGTCTCAAAGTTTTACTGTTGAACCAGCTAGATGCAACCGCCATTAATTTTCCAATTGTTTCTTTTCTTACACTCATCACCCGTGAAACTCCCTAATATTTCTTACTTCCTCGTTAACTACAATCTTGAAAAGAATGTAAATATAACTTCAATCGTCATCTTCTATTTTCCTGAAGCCTGTTCCTTTTTTGTCCTTTCCTCTATCCACCAAATATATATATATATATATATATATATATATATATATTTGATGCCTATATCACCTTTTCTCATTTCATCTTTTAGCCTAAAATCCCAGAGTTAGGACTTGATAACGTTCTGGGTGAAACCGTTTGTCTCGTTTTATATCTTAAATAAAAATGTCATCGAATTTCTGTATATTTCTTGCTAATATATATGTGTGTGTGTGTGTGTGTGTGTGTGTGTGTGTGTGTGTGTGTGTAGGATTAATGTGAAGAAGTTTGTCACTTAACTGAGTCATGCCAACTTCGAAATCACGTGAAGGCAACACTACTATGATGTGCTCACTCCTCAGGGCTTTTTTCAAGATGCATACATATGATCGAATATAGTTTTAAGGTGTGCTATATTGATGGGATAAAGTGTTCCAACCAGAGGTGACAGTCTGTTTCAGGTTTAAACGCAGTTGTCAACCATGACGATTGCATTTAGGATGAAACAGACTATCGTCTCTGGGTGTTGACTTTAATGTCTATATATGAGGATGGACCAATAAGTCTGTAAATTGAAACAGATATTGGCTGAATTTTGATCAGAAATTTTCACTAAATAATCTTCGGTCTATATGATTACATCAAAAGCGTTTCCTTTTGCACATTGACAAAGGAATGAGATTTTGGTGAAAAATAAAAATTACTGTGTAAATTACGTCTTTGTATTTGTTTGGGTGGTGTGTACGTTTCTCTGTGTGCGTGTCTGTTTATTCTTCACAAGTCTGAATTTTACTGGAGAATATTGGAAGATACATTTGTGTCAATTTTTTAAGTGAAATTTGTCCTGCTCTCTTTGAAAATGAACATTGAACATTTCCGATCCTGTTCTTTACCAATTCTCGATGGGTCACCACTGACACTAGTAGGAAATACACAGCTAAATATGTGACCTCTGCAGTATACCTTAACAAACGAACATAAATGTGTGTGTGTGTGTGTGTGTGTGTGTGTGTGTGTGTGTGTGTGTGTGTGTGTGTGTGTATTCTAGCAAGAATAAATGCATTATTTTTTCTTTCGTTTTCTCCTTTTCCATCACACACTTATTACTCATTAAAATTTTAATCATTTTATTTTATGGTCATTCTTTTTAGAGATTCTTGATAAAATGAAAAGAATCTGTAATTCAAGCGTTTTACTAGATTGGCGGCAAACTCTCATCATTTTACAGTTGAAATGGTTAGATGTAACCGTTCTATGTTAACAGTTTCTTCTCTCGCACTGTGGAACTTTCTTCCAGCTTCTTGCTTTCAATATTATTTCTTCTTGATTCCTGTTCATTTGTTGTTCTCTGTCTTTAAATATTTTTTTCATATTCTCTCATACCCAGCAATACGTTGCGTCTTAGTGACTTTATTGTCTTCTTCGATTGAAATGATTTTTTTTATTCTTTGAATTTATTTCGTTTTTTAGTTTCAGCTCATCACCTTTCTCTTTGTTTAATTCTCCACTCCTCCCTCTTTCTTTATCTCTTTCTCTTACTCAGTCACTCCCCACTTCTCTCTCACTCTCTCTTCGTCACTCCATCCGCTAATTGTTTTATTGACTTTTCTCTCTCATTTTTCTTTTCATTCTTCCTCACTTTCACGTTTTCTACCCTTTCACTCTTTCTTTTTTCCTATTTTTTTCTATCTCTCGTTCTCTCTCTCTCTCTCTCTCTCTCTCTCTCTCTCTCTCTCTCTCTCTCTCTCTCTCTCTCACCCTAGTATACACAAACTCTTTGACATTTTATTCACAAATTAGCAGTGAGTACCCGGCGTTGCGCGGGATGGGAAGAGTATAAGTGGACTTTTAATTTTTTTATACGACACACATCTGCAGACATTAAATACGGGAGATAACTCTTGTATTTTTGAAAGTGTTATTCTCCATGTAAAAGTTACTGTGTTGAACTCATCTCTAACAAAAACAAATAGTTGAAAATATGAAATTAAAACAAAGATTAAACTGAGGACCAGGCACGATTTCTTTTTTCTTTGTTGCGTAAAATAATAAATTTGCAATGGGTGTGTAAGTTTTGAAACAAATCGGATGAAAAATGTGGAAGTGTATGTCAATGAAAATCAGTGTGGATACACATACTGGTACACACATACACACACCAAATGACACGCATATTCAGTTTTATTCATATAGATTAACCTTTCTCTCTCTACTCCCAGCAGGGAAATAAACCCATGTGATTGATCATAAATTAGTATATTTATTATTTAACTTTATTTAACTTAATTATAGGTACATATCAATTTACACACATAGATTTTTCAGGTTAAATTTTGAAAAGCTTAATATCGTTAAGATATAAATAAGGAGAAAAAATGCAAATGAAAGTAAATTAATTTTTTTCAACAGATTCCATTTTTTAAAAAAGCCCACCATCTGTCAAAGAAACCATCTTGCGTGCAACGGTTTATATGTCTTTAAGTTTTTATCTTTGTTATCATAGTATGAAGAGTTTTTAAAAAGCCAGACTTTACTGAGTCAATGTTTTAATCTGTGTACGTTTTATATTTCATTTGATGATTATCTCAAATTAAAAAGAATGTTACTGGTGTCAGCGTTCGGGTTGAATGTCATATAACAACAAAGATTTTAAGTTTTAATTTTTTTTTAAGATAGCCTCCAGAAGAATGTCGCAAGATTTGATCTTGTATCGTATTCATCTAAGCTCACCGTCACATATTACTTGTAATATTTAGTGCATGAAATTTGATAGCAAATGTAATAGTTATTATGCAGCATAGGTCGAAATCTAAATTTATGTATAAATGGAACTTTGTCTGTGTGTGTGTGTGTCCGTTACCTATAGACTCCGAAAGAGCTGAACCGATTTTCTTGAAAATTTACACAGTTGTACTATAAGCGTCAATAGTGCAGAAAATCGATAATATATGTATAGATATAAAAGGCAAGACGTTTGTGTGTGTCTGTTTATCTGTCTGTGTGTCCTTTATACAAATCCACAATTTTTATCTGATTCTCACCAAACTTCACACAAATATTTGTTAGGCTGAGTCTGAGCTCCAGGACCATGGATTAGTTTTAAAGCTTTCATTACACCCGAGCAACGCCGGGCTATATTGTTAGTAAATAAATAAATAAATAAATAAATATACTTCTGTCCCAAAATAGTTGTGACATTCATGTGTATGCAAATGTAATTATGACGAGGAATGCCAATAAAAATTTCACGGTTTTAATTAGTTTCCTATTTTTATGAATCAAAATTCAAAGTTAATGACGGAATAAGATCGTTGCGAGTTCTATGATTATAAAATGCCCCTGGAAATTCACCTATTGCCTTGCTAAATATTTGAGCTTAACAAATATTGTAATATTAATCAGAAGTATGAATTCGCCACATTGTTTAACGACGTAAGGGTATATAAATGAAAAGATTAAAAATTGACAAGTTTTGTTTTCCATTTCACTGAAGCAGTTGTTATTGCTTCCATTTTTTTTTTACTATTTTTCTCGCTCTTCTATGAGTTTATTCCGCGCTTGCTTACGAGAGCAAAACGGAATAGTCAGTTATTTACGAGGTACTAACAGAGCGTAAGGTACGTGTTATCTAAATAAGGAACTAAGGAACAAGCAGAATTATTATACAACGCCTATGTCATAAAATATGGCGGCAATATATTTATATCGATAGGCTGTCTAAAATGATGGCAACATATATTGATGTACCTACTATTGAATATCATACAATAAGACATAAGAAAAAAATATTAATGCACCCCACCCTGAGTGTTACAAGAGGGATATATATATATATAGAGAGAGACAGACAGAGACAGACAGACAGACAGACAGACAGAGAGAGAGTGACATGCATAAGTATTGGATACATGTTATTTTCTGTTATAACTCTAGTTTATGTTTGCCATTTTGCCTGATATTCGGTAAGTAATATCTCGCAAAGTTGTTTTAGTTGTATGTGGAAGAAAAATTAAAAACTCATGGTTGAATCCATTTGTTTTTATCAAAGTTCAAAATTACCCTGTGCAAATGTATTGGATACATCAATTTAATATTTTGTTGCATAGCCTCTGTTTTGTTTCGCTGCCTCCAGTCGCTTTCTATAGTTGGCCACAAGTTTTCCACACTGATCCACCATTACTTTACCCCATTCTTTCTTGCATAATTCCTCTAATTGCTTGATATTTTGTAGATTCCGCTTATGAACTTTAATCTTCAAAGTATTCCCACAAATTCTTAATTGGATTCTAGTCAGGAGACTGACTTGGCCAATTCAGAGTACTAATACCATTATTTTTAAATCCTTCAAGTTTTTCGGTATTTTTGGGATCTTTGTCGTGTTGAAGAACGAAATTCCGACAATGTCTTAAAGAAGATGCAGATTTCTGAAGGTTCTTCTCTAGAATATCCCTGTACATGCTACCATTCATTCTACCATGGATAACTTGTAACTCACCGGTGCCCTTGGATGAAAAGCATCCCCATATCATAATGGAACCACCCCAAACTTAACTGTGGGGATGGTATTGGGCTTGTTGAAGGCAGTGCCATTTTTTCGCCAAACACTTCTTGCTGTGTTCCTTCTGGATAGTTCAACTTTCGTTTCATCCGACTTGATTACCTTTTCCCAAAACTGCATACCTTTCTTTTCATAAGTTTCAACAAACTTTAATCGGTCTTTGACATGTTTGGTTTTCAGTAAAGGCACTTTTCTTGGTGATCTTGAATGAAAGCCCGTACGATATAGAGCTCTGCTAATGATATTTCTACTTACATTAATTTCAGCACCCTCAATATCAGTTTTAATTTCAGAACGAGTAATGAAGGGTTTGTTCATTTTGTTTTTGTTTTTTGTTTTTTTACACATTTCTGCTGATCCACCTTGAAGTACTCTCCCTTTTTTTTTTGTTTTCGGTCTTCCGTTTCTTGGAAGTTTTGTTGTACCGTCGCCATACTTCTTATACTTTCTGGTGATATTTCCTACTGTACTTAGTGCTAGATTTATTTCTCTGCTAATTTTTCGGTAACTTTGTCATCCATTGTGAAGTTCAATGATTCTACTTCGCATATCTCTGGATAATTCTTTAGTTTTGCTATTTTTAATCCTTGAATTGCAGAATGCACATCAAAGAATCAGATGATTAGTAGCACTATCTTGTAAGCAATTGTGTGCTTCTCTGATTGGTCAGAGATAACATTCCAATACTATCGAAAATTTGAATATTTAAAATACAAAATTTCGATTGAAAGTTTGGAAAAAGGGTCATGTATCCTATACTTCTGCAGAGGGTAATTTTGAACTTTGAAAAAAAAAATGGATTCAACCATGAGTTTTTAATGTTCCTTCCACATACAACTAAAACAACTTCACGAGATATTACTTACTAAATATAAGGCAAAGTGGCGAACATATACTAGAGTTATAACAAAAAATAACATGTATCCAATACTTATGCATGTCACTATATATATATATATATATATATATATATATATATATATAAATGCACAACGGTCTTTATTATAATAGGAGATATATATATTAGTCATCCACATACAATCCTGTTTCGCAGTTCATCAGTGTGGCTAGACATCCACTGGCTACTAGCCGGCTTGATTTGGTGTCGGTCGGAGTCTCTACTATCGGCGCATGGAATGAGAGAGGGGGAAATTTCAGCGAGCTAAATATATGCGGTGTATCTACACGCCAGCCACCAGGAGAATTTAATTCATTATTGAAGAATAACGCGTAAATCGCAGAAGTGGTAAATGTTTTCAAAATTTTCCTCTCTAGAGGGCTCAATCATAATGAGTGTAATATATATATATTCTTCGCTACTCGATTGCAAAAATAAATAATATGGCACTTTTAAAGAGCAAAAACGTGGCAAGAGCTTTCATAACTGGTAGTAAAGTTTAAACAACTTCACGAGATATTATATATATATATATATATATATACATACATATACATATATATATACATATATATACATATATATATACATAAATATATACACACACATATATATATATATACATATACACATATATATCTATATATATATATATATATATATATATACACATATATATACAAACAGACAACCGTCTTTATTATAGTAGAGAGGATGGGACGTAAGTAGTAATAAAATAAATTCTATTGATAAAGTTAGATTAATCTAAGTTTATTAATTAAGGTATTTAAATAAGTATAAGTTTCATTTAATTTTTTCTCTTTGCACTTGCAGTATTTTAATTTTATTGCGCAAGAAAATTTTGATGCAAAATTGACAAAAAATTGTCATTAAGAATTTTATCCCATATCACTGAATTTCTTCTCTGTAAAATTGTTCTTTATAACAATAATCATATTGATTACAATATTTACTTTTTATGAATAATCTGTTTTTCTTTCAACCAGAGAAAAAGCTATTTGAATTTTACTGTTCTTCGTAAATATAAAGCAAAAATGTAACTTTATGCACTGCTAAATTAATGAAACATTATTTATTAATAATTCTATCACATACAACTAATATAATTAACTTCAGTTAATATATTTTACAAGTATTCTTTAGAATATACTGTGAATTGTAAACGAAGAAAACTCCATTTCTGTGGTGCAGTTGAACTATTTTGAACTACGAAACTTACGACAAATGATGAAGAATTTTATCACATAAAGTTAATATTTTTCTCTAGAGCAATGAACCTATTGACTATAAAATTTAGTTTTTATGAATAAATTTTGTTTTTTATAACTTTTTTAAGTATGTTAAATTAGTTGACAAAATATATAACTTTGGTGGTGGAGTTGTGACTAGAAATAATCGCTGTTTTTCATATTACTATAGATTAAGCACTCTACACTATGAATATTAAAAAGAAAAACAGATTTTTATTAATCGATGCATATTCAATAACAGTGCAAAATGCTATTAAAAAAAGCTGAATTACTATCTAATTAAATGATGATGTTGAAGAATCCAAGATATAGTTGATCAAAATATGAATGCCAAAAGTTTGACAAATGACTTCTCAGATATAGGTAGGAACTAGAATCTCTAAAGACATTAAAATATCACTTTTGCATATAGCGGACTAAATTACAAGAAAAACTTTTCATACGGAAGAAATATTTAATATTAATACAAATTTTAATTTCAAGAATAAGGATTTTTTTAAGAAATAGATTGTGGTAATTTATTAATTAAGCACTGAACTGTGGCAGGATACCACAGTTCCGTGTTTTGATTTTTGTTTTTTTTATTTTTATTTTTTTTGTTTTGTTTTTTCTATTTTCTATTTGATTCAACTAAATTAAAACTTGATTTAGATTTCTTTTTGTTTATTTCATTTTTTCGTATTTCTATCTTATTTGCTAAGCTTAAAATATAGTCTTTCTCTAAAGTATGTTACATGATCTGCCTTGTATACAGTGTATATATTTACATTTTTAATGATGCTATTTTACAAGGTATTCGTTTTCAGTTTTCGATTTTTAAGTAACGCAGTACGTTTGTTTTTTCATGTCTGCATTTTGAGATGAGTTCTAATCGTTTATTTAGTCATCTGTGTTGGTCTGGGAAGCTGATAATAGCTATTTACTCCTCCAGAGTTTACAGTTTTTGGATTTATTATTGTGAGAAAAAGATCACCATGACGCAATTCACTCCGTTAAAAATTTGGAAACATTTCAATTTGGAGCATTTCAGTGTGTTTGGGTGTCAATCTGAGTAAAGTGCACAGGATTTGGAAAAAGCTAGATGATATATCCAGTCACCATCATAGTGTTTGCAGTGATCACTATTGATGGGGATGTTATGCCTCTATTCATCTTCCCACGGGACCTCAGACTCAACACAGAGTCCTACATCAAATGCCTTGAGAAGCTAGTGCTATGTTGGATCAAGTGGAAGACCTTATGTCTGCCAACAGGACTCTGCACCATGCCAGAAAAAACAGGAAAACCAAGTAATGGCTGTTAGACAATGTCTGCGACCACATCACTCCTTACATCTGACCACTTAACTTCCCAGACTGCAACCTTCTTGATTACTATGTGTGAGGCACAGTTAAGCTAGATGGCAACAGTCTCTTTGTAACACCAAAAAGGAACTAAAGGCAAGGATTATGGTAGCATTCACCAATTTAAACAAAGAGACCGTCCAGAAGAGCTGCAAGAGATTCCGAAGTTGTCTAGTGGATAATGGCGATTTTATTGAATATATTTTCACATTAGTATTTCGGAATATTTTTGTGTAATTTCGGTAAATGTGATTTGTTCAAATGAAATGTCAGTATTGTTTTCATTTTTGCATTATTTAGACAACAATTTATCCCTCGTACCCTGTACATAAAGATGTCAATTTTTAACTAAAATACTTTGCTTATAATACCCCATTGCTGATATGTGTCTCTGATTTCATATTTTTTTATAATAATTTCACCCCAAGCAAGGCAGTTTTACTGACACTGTTGCGCAGGGGTTACATAGGCGAAAGTGATGAGGAAGAGGGGTTAGTTATAGGGGATGTCAGGAGGAGGGTAACAGACGGATGAAAATACGGGTGTAATGGGGGTGAAGTAGATGGAAAAAATAGCTTGAGGATGCGAGTTAGTGAGATAGAAGATGTCTATTGGCCTTACATTTAAATTACTGGAGATTGTAGCTGTCGGGGAAGCAAGTATATGGAAGGGAATTCCACAGGCGGGAAGTGCAAGAAAAGAATCTGTTAGAGTAGAAATTGCGGTTTCATTTTATCTCTTTCACTGTAAAAGCGTGGAACCCAGTTGCTAATCTAGTATCTCGTGTAAATTCATACGTAGGAGGCACCAGTGATCTAAGTTCATCGGAGCAGAAAGTATTTATAGAAAAGGCACAGGGAAGCCACGTCATGCCGTTGAGAGAGTGACTGAAGCCGGGCTGCCAAGTCAGTATCAATCACATTACAGATTCTCCGTTGGATTATGTGAAGAACTCCGAGGAGAATAGCAGGGGCACTCGACCAGATGTGGTAGCAGTATTCAATACACGGGCGGTTGGTAGATTTATATATGTGCAGGATGGACTCAGACGGGAAAAACTTCCTGACCCCGCATAGCAGCGGATTTATGAATGAATTCAATATATTCATTCCACTTGAGGTCCGCTGAGAGTGTGAGGCCAAGGAGGCGTAGTGTTTTACTCTCAGGGAGGCTATCCTGTTCCATGCTAATGGGAGGTAGGAGTTATTGTCTGTGATGGTTAATTGCTAGCAGCTTCGTTTTGTTAGCACTAAAATTTACGAGCCATTTCTTACCCCAGTCCCCCAGGGATTGGAAGTCTTTCTCAAGCTCGGCAGCGAGGTTCGCTTTGTCACCCTCACCAGATTTTTGGTCTAGGCGAGAGTAAACAGTGGTGTTGTCAGCGTACATGCCTACTTGGGATCTTATAGCATCAGGGAGATCGTTAATGTAGATCAGGAAAAGCGTAGGACCTAGGTTAGAGCCTTGAGGGACACCCGCGTTCGTATAGTAGTTTTGGGAGGCATGTCCGTTTAATACTACCTTCAATGTGCTATTAGAGAGGAATGACTGGATTAGGTCAAACAAATGTCCAATTTATATATGTGGGGGGTGGATTCAGACGGGAAAAAACTTCCTGGCCCTGCACACTGAACCGACCTTCTTAGCAGTGGATTTAGCTATGGATTCAATATAGTCATTCCACTTGAGGTCCGATGAGAATGTTAGTTTGTTTTTTTTTAATCATTTGACCCCAAGCAAGGTATTCCACTGCCACTATAGCGCAGGGGGTTACATAGTGGAAGGTGCTGAGAGAGCGATTGAATATAGGAAATGTCAGCAGGAGAGTGATAGACGAGTAAGGAGGTACATAGGAAGAGTGATTGAGAGAATGGGTGCGAGTTAGTGTGTTAGGGGGTGTCTATTGACCTTACATTTAAACTCCTGGAGATTGTAGCTGTCGGGGAAGCAAGTATGTGGAAGGGAATTCTACAGGCGGGAAGTGCGAGAAAAGAAGCTGTTGGAGTAGAAATTGCGGTTACATTTTATCGGTTTCACTGTAAAAGGGTGGGACCTAGTTGATAATCTAGTATCTCGTGCAAATTCGTACCTGAGGCGTCGTGTTTTGCTCTCAGGGAAGCTAGTCTAGTCCATGCTAATAGAGTGTAGGAGCTATTGTTTATGATGGTTAATAGATAGCAACTTTAAAATTTATATTAAATAAAATTAAAAACTGTTTTTATTTTTTCAGATTTTCCGGTTGTAAACTCAAGAGTGAGGTAAGTAAGCTATCTTGAAAAATTAAACTTATTAAGTAAAAGTGACAGAGCCAATAGAGTAATCATTCAAATTCCGGCTGAAAAAGTAATGCTCTTTAGAAAAGGCATCATTCCTATCTTCAGTGTTTTGTTAAACAGAAAGACAGATAAAGATAAAAGGTTGACGGCAAAGAGCTTTTTTCAAAATGCTTTTATTTCAATATTTGTCTATATTTCTGAGATGAGGTATTTACATGATTTACATTATTCGAACTGTTGTCCTCATCTTTATTATCTTATTCATGACGTTTTGGCAGTTGTGCGCTTCGAGCTTCTTCAGGTGACTGGAATTTTGAACCGAACCCTTTATTTCGATCACTGAGGTAGATTGTTCTCGTTCCATGAGTCATGCCACTTGTCCCCAAGAACATGTGGCCCAGTGGATAAAAGCGTTGCTTGGATACAGTAACTTGACCCAAAGACTTGTGAGTTTAATGCCTGGCGAAAGCAGTGGCGAATAAAAACTTAGAGAGTTGTGTTAAATGGAGACAATCCAAGACATCCGGAAATGTCATAACTCATGAAACGACAACAATCGGTTGGTTCAAAATTTCATTCTCGTGAAAAAAAAGTCGGAGCGTACAACGACCGAAACGTCGTGAATATGGCAATAAAAACATTATTTACATAAACAAAGTAAATAATGCATTTATTTCAATGTTATTTTCCAAAATTATAACATATTCTTTGAATTTAAATTGTTATTTTGAATTACTATATTTTTTATTGATTATGACTACATATACTGGACTTCTTTTTCTTGATATTATTATTAGTATTATTAGATCATTTCAAGTGTTTCTTCCCGGTTAGAAAATTAAAAATGATATATTTGACAGCTCCAATCTTCTTCAAAATAACATGGCTTATGCTATACTATTTTCAGGGATAAATAGCTTAGCCTGACTACGTTCATCTATGTCCAGAGAACAGGTTCCAACCAATTCTGTTAAGTTCACTTTCTTTCAAATGTCCTTGGGAAAAAGCATGTATTCATTTTACTCCTCCCAGCTATAGATAAAATAGCAGAGTAGAGTAGCCTTGGAGTCAGCCAGTCTAGGAGAAAGACAACTCTGTATTTAAACTCGTAAAGGAAGCAATAGGAAGCCAGTTCACTGTCTTTACTAAAACGTTATAACTATTTACAGATGATAAATAAAAGGAATCTCTATGGAGTGCCATGATGCCTTATTTCCTGAAGGGACATAGTATTTTTAAAAAATGAGTTACTGCTTCAATATTAGTCATTTGTACGAAACTAAACTATGACTTATAAATAAATTACTTCTCCTGGCCATAGAGTAGCAGTTACAACGTCGTCTCACTACTATTGTAGCGAGTTTGATTTTCATTGGGCTCCCCACACTAGTGGCCTTTTGACAGCTTTAGCTAAACTTAATGTAAGAAACTTGTCTCAGAGACAGATCATTACTACTCGATTCTCAATGAGTGCTCTATAATTTTTGCCTTGAATCAGGCTATACTAAGTTGTATAGTATTTGGAAACATTGGAATATAAACGTTTTAAAGGTGATGCATAACTGTAGAGTAATTGTTAATACCTCCATATTATTGCTGCTGTAGTGAGGTAGATCCTTATTGAGTGACCTTGTCTTTTTCTGCTTTAGGTCAAACTAACTTCATTTTAGTAAATACTTATATGACTTTACAGTCCGAAGGTTTTGTTTATTTGTAAAATTTAAACTTATTTATAAATGAAACTTTGTGTGTGTGTATGTGTCCGTTACCTATAGACTCTGAAACGACTGGACCGATTTTCTTGAAAATTTACACAGTTGTACTATAGACGTCTGAGAATGTTCTTAGCTAGATTTTGTGTCGAGGTACCCCCGATAAATATCGAAAATCGATAATCGAAAAAATCGGATTATAGTAGGAGTGGTCCGATTTTAATCAAATTTGATACACTCATAGACAAAGACATAAGAAACGATATTCAGAAGTTTCAAGGTTGCAGTTTTTATAATAGTGCAGAAAATCGATAACATATATATAAAAGGCAAGATGTTTGTGTGTGTATCTGTTTATCTGTCTGTATGGTCTTTATACAAATTCACAATTTTTATCCGATTCTCACCAAACTTCACGCAAATATTTTTTAGGCTGAGTCTGAACACCAGAACAATGGATTAGTTTTAAAGCTTTGATGACTCCAGAGCAACGCCGGGTTATACTGCTAGTATGTTATATCTAGTTATATATAAAATTTTCCTTTTCCTTCTTATCACCTGTTTTTCTGTCCTTACCTTTTAAATAGTTTGTTACATACATGTAAACACGATTGAGAAAAGCATGAGTCCATCTCTTCTCCTTAGTTTGTATCTGGAAAAATCCTTATTATGCTCTAAAATATTGTTAATTCAATATTCACTCGCCAAATAAAAGAAATAACTATTATTACAGCACAAGTTATATTTCGGTTTTAAAGGGTTGATAAACCGTAAAAAACAAATCAATCAATATTTTTTAAAGTTCTTTTGAAACATTGCTCTCCTTCAAATTTTTTCTTTTTATTTCCATTTTCGATAATTTAGTCTTCCTCTTTTTTCTCAGTTTTTTACTCTTATTATTTTTCTTCTTCTTAAATAACTTTTTCTCTCTTCCCATTTTTTAAAATATTCCTCTAGTTTAAACATCTGTGCAGAGATTAATATCCAACGTTTACAAATCGATCTGATACAAAGGAATAAAAGCAATAAATTCTTTTTTTTATTTTATTTTCCTTTCCATTTAATAAAATTTCAGCTCTCCACTCTCTCACAAACACAAAACCTGCCAAACTGAAAAAGACTATAAATGTCCAGTAAACACATGATAACGAAGAGATAGTTAGAAAAGAGATTATCATATTCTCCTGATAATCATGTCTGCCATGCGAGTAAAAACATTAGCTTAAAAACAAATAATGACGAAAGAGATTTAAACTGATATATAATTGATAAAATAATCCTGTTCACACGCATCTATCTCTCTTTCCCGCTTCCTTATATATATATATATATATATATATATATAATTTCCTTCTTTTTTTTTTTTTGTTTTTGACTCACGATTCGTACTGACTCATCTTCAGTCTTTTTACGGTTGTAGGCCGGTTTTCGAGTGTGCGGTGTGGTGTAAGGGATATCAGCTCCGAATGAGAAATCAGAGAACCTAGTTCGAATTCTACGCACAAATTCTTACGCACAAATAAGCTTAAGAAAGGTATTAATCCATTTCTTTTCCCTTCTATGGGTTAAAAAGCAGATTAGGTTCTATAGCCGTGATGGGCAACCAGTCTACCACAGAATGTAATGGCAAGCTACTGCAGGAAATTCTTTTGCATAGTCAATCATGTCTCTTTCGAGACATAATCGCCCAAGCATCTGTCCCCCCATGACTCTTTCAGTTGAGTCAACAGTGATACTGGTGTGATGGGAGTGGAGTGGATAGAGAAAAGAGCATGAGAGAAAGGATGCGAGTCAGTGAGATAGGAGATGATTATTGACCTTACATTTAAAATCTTGGAGATTCTAGCTGTCGGTGAAGCAAATATACGGAAGGGAATTCCACAGGCGTGTGTGCGAGAAAAGAAGCTGATGGAGTAGAATTTGAATTTACATTTTATCGGTTTCACAGTAAAACTAGTTGCTAGTCTAGTAGCTCGAGTAAATTCATATATAGGGAGCACCAGGAAGCTAGGTTTATCGGAGCAGAAGCCGTGAAAGTATTTGTAGAAGAGACACAGGGAAACCACGTTACACCGGTGAGAAAGTGACTGCAGCTGAGCTGCCAAGTCGGGATCGATCACATTACAGATTCTTCGTTGGATTTTGTCAAAATCCCTGAGGAGAATAGCAGAGGCGCCCGACCAGATATGGCAGCAGTATTCAATACACGGGCGAATGATAGATTTACATCGGTGCAGGATGGATTCAAACGGGAAAAACTTCCTAGCCCTACACAGTGAACCGACGTTCTTAGCAGCGGATTTAGCTATGGATTTGGTATAGTCATTCCACTTGAGATCTGCAGAGAGAGTTAGGCCAAGCAGAATTCTTTTTTAGCATTTTTCAATGCCTTCATTCTAGAAAAAAAATAAAGTGACCTCCCTTATAATTTACGTATAAAGATCTGCCCACTATATATATATATATGTGTGTGTGTGTGTGTATATATATATA
>JBBBDQ010000262.1:2220000-2222500 GCA_037127315.1 Ascarosepion bandense
ATAGATAGATAATGAAACGACTGGAATAGATAGATAGATAGATAGATAGATAGATAGATAATGAAACGACTGGAATAGATAGATAGATAGATAGATAGATAGATAGATAATGAAACGACTGGAATAGATAGATAGATAGATAGATAGATAGATAGATAGATAGATAGATAGATAGATAGATAGATAATGAAACGACTGGAATAGATAGATAGATAGATAGATAGATAGATAGATAGATAGATAGATAGATAGATAGATAGATAATGAAACGACTGAAATTGATAGATAGATAGATAGATAGATAGACAGATAGATAATGAAACGACTGGAATAGATAGATAGATAGATAGATAGATAGATAGATAGATATATAATGAAACGACTGGAATAGATAGATAGATAGATAGATAGATAGATAGATAGATAGATAGATAGATAGATAATGAAACGACTGGAATAGATAGATAGATAGATAGATAGATAGATAGATAGATAATGAAACGACTGGAATAGATAGATAGATAGATAGATAGATAGATAGATAGATAGATAGATAGATAATGAATCGACTGGAATAGATAGATAGATAGATAGAGATAGATAGATAGATAGATAGATAGATAGATAGATAATGAAACGACTGGAATAGATAGATAGATAGATAGATAGATAGATAGATAGATAGATAGATAGATAATGAAACGACTGGAATAGATAGATAGATAGATAGATAGATAATGAAACGACTGGAATAGATAGATAGATAGATAGATAATGAAACGACTGGAATAGATAGATAGATAGATAGATAGATAGATAGATAGATAATGAAACGACTGGAATAGATAGATAGATAGATAGATAGATAGATAGATAGATAGATAGATAGATACATAGATAGTGTGATAATGAAACGACTGCAATAGATAGATAGATAGATAGATAGATAGATAGATAGATAGATAGATAGATAATGAAACGACTGGAATAGATAGATGGATAGATAGATAATGAAACGACTGGAATAGATAGATGGATAGATAGATAATGAAACGACTGGAATAGATAGATAGATAGATAATGAAACGACGGAATAGATGGATAGATAGATAATGAAACGACTGGAATAGATGGATAGATAGATAATGAAACGACTGGAATAGATAGATAGATAGATAGATAGATAGATAGATAGATAATGAAACGACTGAAATAGATAGATAGATAGATAGATAGATAGATAGATAGATAGATAGATAGATAGATAGATAGATAATGAAACGACTGGAATAGATAGATAGATAGATAGATAGATAGATAGATAGATAGATAGATAAATAATGAAACGACTGGAATACATAGATAGATAGATAGATAGATAGATAGATAATGAATGACTGAATAGATAGATAGATAGATAGATAGATAGATAGATAGATAGATAGATAGATAGATAGATAGATAGATAGATAGATAGATAGATAATGAAACGACTGGAATAGATAGATAGATGGATAGATAGATAGATAATGAAACGACTGGAATAGATAGATAGATAGATAGACAGACAGACAGACAGACAGACAGACAGATAGATAGATAATGAAACGACTGGAATAGATAGATAGATAGATAGATAGATAGAGCGAAACGACGGAATAGATAGATAGATAGATAGATAGATAGATAGATAATGAAACGACTGGAATAGATGGATAGATAGATAATGAAACGACTGGAATAGATGGATAGATAGATAATGAAACGACTGGAATAGATGGATAGATAGATAATGAAACGACTGGAATAGATAGATAGATAGATAGATAGATAGATAGATAGATAGATAGATAGATAGATAATGAAACGACTGGAATAGATAGATAGATAGATAGATAGATAGATAGATAGATAGATAGATAGATAGATAGATAGATAGATAGATAGATAGATAGATAATGAAACGACTGAAATAGATGGATAGATAGATAATGAAACGACTAAATAGATGGATAGATAGATAATGAAACGACGGAATAGATAGATAGATAGATAGATAGATAGATAATGAAACGACTGGAATGGATAGATTGATAGATAGATAGATAGATAGATAGATAGATAGATAGAAACGACTGGAATAGATAGATACATAGATAGATAGATAGATAGATAGATAGATAGATAATGAAACGACTGGAAGGATAGATAGATAGATAGATAGATAGATAGATAGATAGATAGATAATGAATGAATGGAATAGATAGATAGATAGATAGATAGATAGATAGATAGATAATGAAACGACTGGAATAGATAGATAGATAGATAGATAGATAGATAGATAGATAGATAATGAAACGACTGGAATAGATAGATAGATAGATAGATAGATAGATAGATAGATAGATAGATAGATAGATAATGAAATGACTGGAATAGATAGATAGATAGATAGATAGATAGATAGATAGATAGATAATGAAACGACTGGAATAG